>JAUZND010000915.1:0-13821 GCA_034780555.1 Coelogynopora nodosa | reverse complement strand
AAGTTCCAGCTAGTTCAGGTTTTTAAAATGGTAATTTTCAATAGAAATAGGTATATAACTAACAATTTCTCTGGTTTGAAAAGATATATATAGTTGATTTTTGCATAGATGATTGTGAACATGATATGTTTAATATTCCAGGTGGTTCGGAGTTTATCTTCATTAATAAAAAAGTTCCAGCTAGTTCAGGTTTTCTGGCTAGTTCGGGAAATACAAATAACCATATTTAAACAGTTAGAATGTGAATATAGTAACAATACAATGTCAATATTATAATATATAAGTAGAAACATTAAAAACATTTTTTTAAATATTTTATATGATCAGATAAATATTATTATTGTATAATTTTTTTAAATATATAGCCTGTAATCATGTATATAGGCCACATGCAGCATATATGCAAACTATTTCTGTTCAAAATAAGATTCATATGATTATTATCATGAAATTAAATTATAAACTTTATTATACCTTTTGTAAAATATTTTTACCATATTAAAGTGTAATACTATACAGAACTTTTCAAGGAATCTAATCTAATGTCAATGACTATAATAATACCAAACATTAATAACTTTGTATAGGCTACATATTCATTTTTAACCAATAAAAAGTTATAAATAATAGACAATTCTATAACAGTTCAGATGATCCTTTTGTTATGCATGCCTGCAATGTATAGTACTATTTATAAGTATAGAATCTGTCTAACTGACTACCCAATCAGGGCCAGGTATATAAGTAAATATTTAGACAGTATTTATTTACATATTTAAACTACTTCATTTTTGTACTCATCATATTAACCCACACTGTCTGTTTTTATTAATAAAGTCTACTAATTAAGAATGACTACTTTTCTATGACTGATTACTCTAACAGATTCATAGTGGATTGTGAACCAATACTAATCATCTATAATTTATATATTTTTCATTGGTTGAAAATGAATGCAAATATGGAATACATATATACAAAGCCAACTATTTGATACCAAGCACACCATAAAATTGTAAAAGCATTATAAAAAGATAAAAGCACACCTATTTCAACCAAATATATATTTTGTATTATATAAAATACTGAATATTGAATGTAGAAGTTATTATAAAATAAGTAAAAAACATTTATACCAGCAGTGTTCAAGGACACTATTTAAATATAAATTTATTGATAGATACTAAAACAATATTATCTTATTTGATGCTGAAATCAAAGGAACAATAACATTAACTTAATAAGTCACAATATTATACATAAATATTATATTAAATTTTAGACTTATTCCAATTTTGTGGCAGAGACAATTAAGCATGACCTGATTAGTGATTATAGGGATGTGGGGCAGAGATAATTAAGTACAAAAATACTAGTGATTATAGAGAGGTGGGGCAGAGATAATTACACACAAAATTAGTATGATCATATGTAGGTAGGGTGAGACAATCAAGCATGAAATGATTAGTAATTATAGAGAAGTGGGGCAGAGACAAGCATGAAATGATTAGTGATTATATGGAGGTGGGGTAGAGACAATTAAGCATGATGTGATACATTAATAGATTTAATATATAGATAATTAAATTTTGCATAATTTAGAGAAAAAATGGATAGAAAATAGTTATAATTTTAAATGTTATGTTTCAAATTATTTTATTTTTTTAGATTAGGGTCTACCTCAGCCACAAAATAGCATTCATTAAAACATAAAATGATATGATACTTCAATAGATTAATAATGACATTTTATATATTGCATAAACAATGGAAAGAAGGGATATATCATTTTTAATTTTATAGGATAATTTATAGTTAATTACTAAACATAGTGCCCACAATTTTAAGGTGACCATAGGGTATATAATAACAAATTATATACATATTATAATATTGAGAACAATTGTACCTATACAGTATATTATAAAAAATTGTAGTGATTGATTATTAAATAGAAAAAATTGATAAGATGAATTATTTAATTTTACTTCAAAAAATCACAAAAATTACTATTTAATAGTAGGGGCCTACTATTTAAACTACCTAGATGCAAATTGTACAAAAATCTGTTATTTGTTCTATATTAGGAGTCATAACATTTTTAGTGAGCCAAATGAGAACATATAAACAGATTTGGAATCAGCATACCTTATTCTATATTTTGCAATTAATATACACTAATAAATACACTAATTTAAAAATACAACTGAAGTGCTTACTATATAAAATCTCAAGTTATGGCATACCTACATACTTTTCACTATTATTTACATATAAAAACACATTCAACACATTTGTATTTATTCTACAATATTAATAATTTTACAATACATTATAATATAATGAAAGAGTGCATACAATACTTTAAAATATAAGGGTGCATTACAGAGTATATTGCCAGCACTTCAAACATGGGAGTCCATGAGCCATTATTAAAATAGTATGCAACAAATGGAAAGAGGTAATATACAATTAAAATAAAATTATAATATGAAAATTTGATTTTATCAAAATAATATTTTATTTTTAATAGTAATTATTTTAAATCCTTTCAAATTATTCAAATTTATATTATCAATAAAATATTTAGATTACACAAATTATAGATTTTAGTTAATATCATATGGAAAGCAATTGCAGTTATCTTTACCAGCTAATAGTCATACATGTATATTCTGATCTGTGTATGTCATGTAATGGTTGCTGAGTCAGATGACCTTGCCATGTTTACAGACAAGCAGTTCTTTGCATTTTTGGATAGTATTTGGTCTACACATTAAATTTTGGCCGAGTGTGAGCATCACACCCACTTGCTTTTCTCAGAATTCAAGATGGCGTCCAAGATGACAGCCAGAATATGCCGTTTTACAGAATACTAAATAATTTCAGTTTTAGACATCCAAATATGATGTTTTTGTAATCTATTTTTATGTTTTTAGTGTCAACAAAGTCGATGCATACATTAGTTGTGAGTTTCAGGCAATCCTATTAACAAAAATACAAAAAATAGCACGAAATACACGAAAATAAGTTTTTATTAGGTAAAATGTGCAATTAATTAGAAATTATATATTAATTAGGGTTAATGATTGTCCAGATAGTGCTTTCCACTGTTGTACTTGTATATATAAACATGCAAACTGTGATACATTGCTGATGTCGGAGGTAAGATTTTAGGTTGAACACAGTTTAAGTTAGAAGCTACCTTCTCACAAAATCAATAATATTGAAGGTAATATTATGTGTTTGTATATATCTCCAGACCAAGAATCTGCTTAGTAGCTTTGATGTTCCAAATGCGGGACTGCTTAATGTTTTTTGCTATGTGATGATATTCTAGTCTTGCATTGTAACAAATAAGTATGAGAAAATCTGTATCATCATCACATTTTTGGTCTCCATTTTGAATTAACAAGGTCATGATGTCATAATCAGAACTGAAATTATTTTGAAAGTATGTTTTTTTGGTAATCTAAGTTGATGTTGCTATCTATCGGTAATATATTAATATGTCTAAACATATATAGTTTAGGTGATATTGACACATTTAGATCTCAATAGATGACCATTTTTACCTCTTGGCGGCCACTTTGGATTTCCATTAAAATAAGAACTTTCCTACCGAAGGATTCCTTAGGACTTTTGTAAAATCTTTTAGAACATACTCAGATAACAAAAGAAAGTCTGTTGAGTTTGTTTGTTTTGCAATCAGTGTGAGGTTGACCGATCTTTTGGCATAAAATATCTAGGCTAAATATAAATAAACAAAATATAAGTAAAGTGTCACATTCTTTTTGCAAAACAGTGTATTTACGCCATCTTGAATTCTGAGAAGCAATCAGGTGTGAAGCTCACATCAAGCCAAAATGTAAAGCAGAAACCAAGTACTCTTCAAAAAAGCAATGAAATGGTTGCCTGGTCGAAGTGCAAGGTGCAGCTTTTATAGGCGGCTCTGATCTGCTTCTGGATTATAAGTACAATATATTACAGTATACCCAGTCTTAATATAAACAGATGTACAGAATTGTTACCTGGATGGTTGCAATCAATGTATTATGTTACTAAAAATAACAGCAATGAACATAAATAGAATTACTTTGTCAATAATATGAATGAAGATTAAATTTAACCTATACATTATATATGAATATGTTTTTATCTTTTTGTAATATGAATTATTTTTAATAAATGTATAATCAAGTAACTGAAACTTAGAGTCTATATTTATAAATTTGCAATATATAGGTCCTATTGGTTTTAAAATTAGAATAATTAGGTAATTGTCTAATTATTTACAATAAAAAATATTTAGACTAAATAATATATGTACAGAATGTAATAATAAGTCAATACATATAGATATTCAATTATATGGATGTGTAATTTGGTAATGACAATCTCAATGGTATGTTAACATAAACATTTTGAAAAATATCTATACTGATGCATTGTTTTGGGATAGCGAAAATGATTGAAAATGAGCAAAATAACTGTTTTTAAATATATTTTAATTTCCTTGCAAATTGTCACATAGTAATTTTTTGAATAACTAACAATGTCTTTTTTAATTTTAAATTGAATCACATTCGCTAAAATTTCACAAATGAATATTAAGATTGATGGTATATAATATGTATTGGATTTTGAAATTGATCTAAAAATATTTCAAAGCATAAAGATGAAGAAATATTTTAGAATATAAAATCTAATTATGGCAGCACTAGAATTAACTAGCATGTCCAATTTTTTATACCTTCCGAAAATACTTATATTTCAATATTTAGCTTTTGTTTAAATAATTTCAGTCTAATTAGTTGATGACAGAACTAACATATTTTTACCCATCTTTCCACCATTCTTTTAATAATAAAATAGTTATTTCTGTAATTTGATTAGCATGTACATACATTCATAATTACGAATAAAGATATTATCAATATATCACACTATATACATATAATACACATGTTGTATTCAAATATTAAAAATATTACAATTTGAAAATCGGCTAAAATGAAATTCATATTAAAAAAAAATAGCTATTTATGAAATGTTAATTAATGTATAAAAATGCAGCTACTATATATAATATGATATGCAAGTCAGATTATATTTAAAAATGACCTTAGTTATATTTATTTTATGCAAAATGTACAATTATAAAATAAAAAATGGGTTAATCACTTTTGAGTGATTTATGCTATTTCATTGTACTATTTTTAATTATTAATATTGTTAATTATTTCATTCATTATTGCTAATATGACTAGTACCTTATGTGATTTTAGTATGCTGCATCCCTCATAAAAGAGGAAAAAAAAGCAGTTTTGCAAAGTAAATCTGAAAAGGATGCGGATCCAGATGAAGTAGATGAGGATGACAAAGGTAAAATACTTATTTACGATCGTTATTTAATTAAATGCATTTAATTATTTTAAGTGGTAATTTATATGCAGAAAATCTGTATACACTCAATAAAAACCTTAATATATACATTTACATTTATAAAATTATATATTGCATGTAATGTGTTGCAAAAATGTGTTGCAAAAATGTTTTATGGACATGTCAGGATTTTAATAAGTCATAAAAAACAGATGATCATTTTTTTACTAACATAATGTAGAAATGCATTTTTTTAAATATTAATAAGACATAAAAAAACTATTTTAATTTTATTGTTACAATTAATCACAAGAACATAATAGCTTTATTCAGTGAACTGAGAGCAATTGAATTATATCAAAGCATTCTTGCTTTTAAAATATAAAAGTCAATTGTATGATATATTTTAATTTTAATTTTGTATTTATTATTATTATTATTTTGTATATATTGTCATTTGATCAAAATAATAATTAAATATTGTGCGGATATATTACAGCTTAATTATTATATAATTAGTGTGTTGATTTCTTTAACACTTCTTTATTTAAATGTTGAGATATTCAGGATGTTGCACAAAAACGGTGCAGTAAAATTTTATTTTACCTATTTATATATTTTTAACAAAAAAATTGTTAAAATATAACAAGATTATTTATACATCTTGTCCGATTTGCAATCTCTTATCATCTGTTGGAATACATGATGAAAAGAAAAGATGATAGTTACATGTATTTAGAATGGCTTAGATTTTATAAGAGTTTGGTATTAATAGTTACGTTTCTTGTATTAAAAATGGCATCTTTGATCAGATATACAATATTTGTTTTCTATTCAATAATATTTAACCCTTAACTTTCATTATTTACTGCATCATAGCGAGAGCAAATTCGGTTGCCAGTACTTGTGATCATGTCTAGGTTTCTCACTTGTGTGAAATATATTCTTAAGGGTTTTTAATGTTTAATAAAGGCACATTTTAAGACTTTGTTTATTAATAAAGCAGTAAAAAGTCTTTATTTTGTATAATTTTAAACTATTTCTTTTATGTATAACGTTTCTCAATACTAAATGTTTTCGTTTTATTGTTTCTATAAATTGGTTCAGATTGCAAAGTGATCAAACGAGATGTCCAACTTTCTGAAGAAGGTCTTAAATTTGATGAAGATTTTAAGCCAACAGACGACGGATTCCAACATTTAGCGGACCCGGCATACTTTCTCAAGGGTGGCATTGAGGTGAGTTTGCCACGATTCACCTCTCCTTTACCCCAAACATAGTTAAAGTTATAGCTCATAAATGAGACAACTATATTATAATAAGGAAGTTATGGTTCTCTTTCATCATTATATTTAATAGAAATAAACCAATTAAAAAAGATAGTCAATGAAAATAATTTGTTTAACTATTATTAAATTAAAAGAATCAAAGGAATATGTCCTCATGAACAATTGACTGTCAGAGATCTGGTAATTAAAAAGAGAATATCCCAATTTGGAGTAGATTATTTCCTGTTGTTAATGTATGAGATACACATGTTAGATAAAATGCATGTAATTATTTGTTTCTAAGATAGTGAAGGTTCTATGTTAGAATAGAGATGACAATATCATGCTGTTGCAGTTGATGTAGAATATACTTTCATTTAATTGCCCACCTACATGCTCGTATTATTTGTATTCATGGTTCTATATTAAATTGTAGAATGTTATGGCAACAGCGACGATTATGATTATAAGGATAGAAAGTTATTTGCTCTTATATATATGAAGTGTTTTTGTTGTTACTGTATTACAATATCAGTTATATTTTTTCCAGTCGATAATCGATGACGGTGTCACGAAGCGATTCAGTGGTGAACGTAAGTTATGTAAAATATGTTAAACTCAGTATCTGTGCTTCAGTGGTATGTTAAACTCAGTATCTGTGCTTCAGTGGTATGTTAAACTCAGTATCGACTATTTCTTTAAATATGATTAGAGAATTGTTAAAAGGTGAGGGTGGATCCCAATATTTTACATTATTAGTAGTGATATGTATTATTTAATAATCATTGGGATTTGCTTTAATAAGTATCTAAAATGTAAAATTAAAACTGATCTAGAACCTATCCTTAACTTAATGAATGTTCAGATCTTTCACAAAAATTTTGGTTTATAATTTATGGTATCACTGTATTATTTTTTTTAAAACAGTTGTGGTATGGGGAACTTATTGATGTTGGAATAAATGAGTGCAGAAATATGAACTCAATTCATAAACAGTTGATCTTAAAACTGGAGAAGTTTGATTTTTATTTGCTAAACTGTAATGTCATTTATTGTCTCATTGAAAATCATATACGTTTCGCTGTCCTACGATATGTCGGGCAGTAATAGGCAGGAAATTAAATAACATAAAAAGAATGATGTTACAGTGTAAAAACGTCAATTAATTTTCATTTCAACACCGAGTCATATAATCGTTAGTTATTCTCCAAAAGGGAACCCCTCTTTATTCGATATACATATCATTTATGATTCACTGTAGTGATCTAGCATATCTTTTTAATATATTTTTTCGAGAAATCCTATAATTAATTAATTGCAAATTCTAATTTACGTTGTTCATTTATAGAGCTCTCTCATTTTTGACATATTGAGTATATTATACAGCTTTGACGATTTCACCGTTTTAATCATAGAATATTGACTTGCGCGAATATAGTTTTCTAATCTTAATTGTCGATGAATTTTAAAAAATTCCTCAGTTTACACCAACCACTAAGAAAACTTTATAATTTCTCTCAAAAAGATGAAATATTACTAATGATTACGTATAATATTTATTCTAGTGTATTTTTATTTTTGCAGATCTTGAAGTTTGGAATTTATTAAGTCGAAACAAGTTTTACGCTCATACAAAGTAAGATTTTAGATATTAAAATGCATGAAATGGTTTATAGCCGTTTCAGAAAAGATTATTTATAACATGGTACAATAGGTGTTTTTTATTTTACAGCCATGCAAAAATGATGAATGTTTTCTGTCGTTTTATGTTTCAGTTGGAAGATTTGGGCTTTGTCGACTCTTGGCATCTTTATTCGTTACTTCATTTTACTGCCTTTCCGGTAAGTAGCACCGTCTGACTTTGTAACATGTTGGTAGTTATTAACGATTACTTTGATAAAAATGATAAAATTAATTAGTAAATAATTCCATCCCTCCATACCATAAAATAAATAAAATGAAAATGAGTAGGAAGTTATCAATGCAACTGCCAAATAAGAAATAAAGCTATATAAGTATATCAAGATGATTTAAGGTAAAGACAACATTCAGGACGAGGTCGAAAAATACTTTTTTTCCCACAAATATATATATATATATTTTTTTTACAGTTTAAAGATAGCTTGTACGTAAAATAGGCCTGGTGGGATATGGTGGCAAGTCAAACCTGTGGATTTAAAAGACAGCCTTTAACTGGAGACAGAAGTGAGATGGATCATAAAAATGATCACGTTTAACAAATAATAATTTATCATGAGGAAGAGGTGCATGACTTTGGCTCAGCGCATTTTATGAATTATTGAAAGTTTTAGTTTTAAAATTCTATTACTACACTTTTTCAACTCTTTTAGTGATAAATAAAACATTCTTATTACTAATAATGCGCAATTATATTTGTTGCGTTATCGTTTTAATAATGACGACTAAACCAAAGAAAACGCAACAAATTCCTTGTAAATAATGTAACATGCCTAAAATATTATAAGATATGCCTATGGAGTATATTTTAAACCAGAGTCAAGATGAAAATATAGACACCTAAAGGACCCTCAGCGGCGTGTTTAATGGATTTTAGCACGTGCAGCCGTGTCACACTACCCATTAACAAACATCTAATCTATTTGATATAGAAGCTTTACTATTATGTAAAATTTTATCAGTTAATTTGATTTTAGAATTGATGTTGTCATAACATGTATTCACTGACTGTTAGAATTAGTAAATGTAATATGATGTTCATTGTTATTAGAAGAATCAATGTCACACATAATGCCAAAAACAAGTAAATATCATTAGAAATATTAATTCTTCCGGGCCTGCTCATGTTGAAAGGGTTAATTAAAAATGACATGATTTTAAGTAGTAAGGTTAGTAATTATTGCGGAGTTACGTCTAATGCAGTTTTTTTATATTTTAGTAGAGTTTACTTTTTGATTATAGCAAAAAATATATTTATCACAAAGAACTGTAATATTACATTAATTGGTCAAAAGAGTTCAAAACGTTATCAGCATTTATTAATGTTATTATAATAAAAGTTATTGATTAGTTTATGTATGCATTTTATACATATTTCCATATAAGAAACTTATTTATATACATATTTTAACCTATTAGGTAATGACAATTGCTAGTAACATAGGTAACATAAATATCTAATTTTAGTCGTTTCCATTGGAGCATTTTTATATTTAATTCACTATATGGTAGTATCATACAATAAATAATGATACAAATTCGTGTAATTCGGAGTGCGGACTTTGAACGTATAACGTCAACGTAAACTTTACCTATAGACCATAGTGTTTGCACCAACTGCAACGATAAGATAAGAGATCTTATTTGTGGTCTAGTTGACCATCAATGCTGCACGCCGTCGGTTTTATATATATATATGTTATTCACTGTTGCCACTGGCTTCGTTTGTTTGGCTAAAGCTGCGATTCTGCGATATAATTGAGAGGGGCTTGTAATGATTAAAAAATGTATGTGTTGATTTTTTGACCAATAACTTTCAACTAAGAACTATGTATTACGTCTACTCTGTGATGTTTTCCTGGTACTGCTCCTATAAAGAATACTGATCGTGCGCAATACTTTTAAATATTGGTTAATATTTTATGTATGCATATTCAAATATTAACATTATTATAATTTTATATAATCTAATTTCAACTAAGAAATCGGGCGGCATCTTTGAATATATCTCCTCAATTTCTCCAGTCAGAATTGCAGGGCAAAGTCTGAGTAAACAATATTTCTAAAATAGAAAGCAACAAATGAGAAGAAACAAAACATTGGAACGAATGAAGGCAAAAGAAAAAGAGTAAAGAAACTAGTGCAAGAAGACATGGAAAGGAAGAAACACCTAGCTATCAGAATTGAAAGAGAAAGAACGAAAACACGATGAAGGGGTCGAAGAATCGACTACAGTTAGACTGGAACCCGAAATGGCCCTCCAGAAAGCTATTTGGTTTTTATTTGATGCATCTACTAAAGAAATGCCATCTTGCTGTCATCTAACTTTTTGTCTAAAAAGAATAGAATTGAACTTAAGGCTGTTGAAAAAAGTGATTATAAAAACTGAAGCTGAATCAGTGAAAATCTAAAGAAGAATTTAATTTAGTTTGGTCTTTAAACATTTTTATAACTTGTTTTGACTAGACAACTTTTCATATTTTATTATATATTATCCATACCTTTTTGTTACCAAATTCAGTTGAATTAACAGATTAGTTTATGGTTACATAAACCAATAGTATTAGTTAATTTTACGCTTTTTTTTCTGCGATCAGGGTGGAAGCCTTTACCTTCTGTATGTGTTCGGTATATTACTTATAATCAAGCATCAATCATGATAATTAACGGAGATATTGCTCTAACTGTCTGTTTGTAGAAATGTGCATTTTCTGCTTTTTCACTTTGTAAAAGTGTGCACTAGTTTGAAATGGAATATATTTTGTTTGAATACCAGGTTCGGTCATCAATTATGTTTTAACACGATAAACTGTGAATATGAGGAAAACTACCTAAAAAGAGGGGTGAGATTAAAACATATACATATGTTAGGCCTTTGAAATATAGCGATTACAAACACAGAATCAAGTTTTATATCAAAATTGTGTTTTTGTCCTCTTTATTGAAAAAGTGCAGCCCAAAATATCACTTACTTTAGCAGCTGGTAAAGGCTCAACCCAATAACCTCTAAAATGTGGCGTAAAATGAACGAATTTATTTCTAAGCATATATTACAAGTCATTTGAAGATAATATACAGAAGGATTTTGAGATAGCTATTATAAACAAATCTCAAAACAAATTAAAAATTAGAATATAAATCCAAATTGTTACGTTATTGCTCCCAATCACCTTGTGAAAAAATGTTCTATAGAAGTTTCTAGAAATATTTCTATTTATTATATGGAATGTTTTTTATAATATTACAGCTTAATATGATATAAACTTTTTGCAAAACAGTTCATTAAAAAGATTGTGTGTATTTTTTAATCCTTTCGCCTTTTCTGTTCCACTGTTAACGTTTCCCTGGCTCATAACGAACCTCCGGCCTTTTCTGTTCTACTGTTAACGTTTCCCTGGCTCATAACGAACCTCCCATCTTTTCTGTTCTACTGTTAACGTTTCCAGGGCTCATAACGAACCTTCGGCCTTTTCTGTTCTACTATTAACGTTTCCAGGGATCATAACGAACCTTCCATCTTATATTTATGGAAGCAAAAACAGTTTGGATTCTCTTTTAAATTATTATTATGTTAAATGGTGTTTAATACTGTTCTTTTTCTTTGTTTCAGACTTATTATTTTTGTTACTTCCTTGTCGACACTAATAGGAATGTCTTCCATCATGGGCTTCATTCCCAATGTTAAGTAAGTTAGATAGAAAATATGTATCACTTTTTATTAATTTATGTGTTAAATGCAGTGCTATACACAAATCTAATATTTGTTAGAATACCTTATTTCATTTTTATTACACAACCGTACCTTTTTTACTCGTAGAATAAAACGTGCAATATTTTCCTTATGCGTTCAAATGATGCATTTGTGATTTGAAACTTGTACTATTGCTGTCAAATATTTTAAGCAAATCTCATTTAATATAGTACGTTATAAAAATGTCTTATTTATATTTTGCAGAGATGTTATGCTGATTTTGAGCCTAAATACCACAACTCCGCATTGTCACTTCTAATTCCGCAATTTAACATATTTAATAATATATAAAAAAATTAATACATCTATATGTTTTTTTCTAGTCAATTTATAATCGGTTAAGGTGTGTGTATTTATTATGTGATTGTTGAGTTGAAGTACATACTGTAATTTATTTACTTAAATGAGACTAGGGCTAAATCACAGTTATTATATATTTCTACCTTATATTTCCGATTTTTTTACTCCAAATTACGGAATTATTTTTTCTAAAATACGCTTTTTTGAATGTTAGGGTAAACACTTCTGTATTATGTTTTAAAAGTGTATAAAAATAGATGTAACATAACTAAAGTTTGTAAGGTAATCTAGAAGTCAGCCAATTGAATTTACATTCGACTCTTTTGACATTATGATGCTTTTATGAAGCTTTTAAAGCAATAGTTAATTTAGCTTTATTCGGTGTTTTATTTAAACTATACCTACCCATATAAACATATTACTCTTACTTATCTTAACTAATACTGCGTTTTAACCAGTTTCGAAAGCCACATAAAAGTTCTTTTCATTGATCACTAATCAGCTAACTCAAATAAGTAATGTAAAAAAGCACGCTATCCTTCACATATTGTGTTTCATTTTATGATATATTTTTCTACTCAATCGTCCACCAGGCAACCAACCAATCCTGTCGGACACGATATGTGACCGAAAAACTCAGTTTACGCAACACTGTTTTAACATAGCCTTATGTTAGGTTATTTGCTCCAAAGCCAAACCCTTTCCTTGCTCTATTTACTCGTTATTATAGATTTAATCGATCCGGCATTTCTTCTGTGTGTAGGTATACATAGCCATGTTCTCTGACATTTGTGTATGTTTACGTTGTAGACTTCGACGATTCCTCAATCGGTACACACTTCTCATCAGCTTTCGACTTTTCATTCGATCTTTTTCTGGTGTTGTCGACTTCCACAACAGGTGACTTGCTTACTTATTTGATGTGATATGATTATGGTTTGTTCATGTCATGTTTTCACTATCAATTGTTTCTTATAAATATTGAACTGTACAAATAATATAATCGGGAATAGTATTGATTACGATTGGCTCCATTGGTAATATGATATAATATTTTAAAATCATTTTTATGGCCTGATTACGTCATAAACTCCAGCTAGGAAAATGATGGGAAAATAACCATATATGCTATATACTGACCAAGAAATGCTATAACTTTTGATAAACACAACCAATTGACTTGATTCTTTTTGCATCTGATTTCAGAACACGAGATATATAATAGTTTGGTATATTTTATTATTATACTACTTATATAAATAACCTATAAGTAGTACAACTGCTATTTTAAATTGCTGGTTATTTTAGTAATTAATTTTTGTGTCTATTAATGTTGCAAGTTTTAGCTCCTAATATCATCGGCAAATAAGCAAACCCGTGGTTGGGGAGGTATAAAATAGTTGAATAATAATGCCATTT
>JAUZND010000914.1:0-13823 GCA_034780555.1 Coelogynopora nodosa | reverse complement strand
TTTGCCACTATATTTTGAATAAATATCATTTTTTGGAAATTTACTCTTTTTTATTTGGTGTTGTTAAACTTTTTGCCGCGTCAATATATTTTGCTTTTCAATATAAAAATAATAAATGTCTACGAAGTCTACTGAATGAAAAATTAGGCCAACTATTAATAAATACAACCTCAAAGTTTATCACTTTAAGTATAATTTTTTAATGTAAAAATGTAAATCTAGTATGACACAATATCCTATTTATATTAAGTTATGAATGTGTTTCTATCTGACAAGATACAATTAGATATCACAAAATTTATTTAAAGATTATTTTTCACTAGTATAAATGAAAATGAATTAAAATGATAATTACTAAGCGAACTCACCAGTGTGCCCTCCTGATGTAATGGACATTTCTCCTTTAGAGCTGATCTTGATCTACGAGATCGATGCTGATGATTCAATACGTCAGATGACCTTACTCGTTCATTGCTTCTAAGAGAGGAATGAGATCTCCATCGATTTGATGCGCGCGGTCTACGTTTACTCGACAATGAATGTCCTTTTTCACAATTTTCTTGTTCGAAAGTTGCAAGCGTATCGTATCCTAAAGAGTACTCATCACCTAAGTCTAAAGAGTCTGCTACAGGAGAATCCTTTAATTTCCAATTCTTAACCTTCTCATGATGTTTCAGCTTTACTCTAGATGAATGTGTCTTATCATCCGATTCACTTGTCGATATTTTGTCTCGTTTCTGAAAAGATCTATTCTTTTGTCTTTTATCATTAACCGATCGCATTGATACTATTTCATGACCCTGATCTTCAGTCGTAAGAGACACTTGCGAGAGACGCGTTGGATCTACTGTATGTGACCTTTTTTCGGAATGTAAATTCAAAGAGTTACTTACATTTCTGCCCCGATTTTCTTCATCTGTGTCACGTGTCGGTCGTTCTAGTGAATTGAAAATATTTCCATTTTTAGAAATATGCTCATGAGAAATAGATGTATCATTTTGTGACCGATTTAATTGGTCTTGAGCAACTTCACACAAGTTTTCATAACTGTGATTTCTTCCAATCCGATCGAGAGCAATCTCTGAAGAAGCATAATGAACAGTTGTGTCCGATTTAGTTTCTTTGGATTCCATATTAGGATCATCATTATACTTAGCCTTAAGTACCAAATGTGAGTCTAGTGGTCGCAGATGTGCTCTTAGCGAATCATCTATACTTTCTGAAGAAGATCCTTGGCCTCTGGGTTTCGGTATCGGAACGCGAGGTTGTCCAATTGCTTCTACGGTAGGGATGTTTAAGTGTGAATCTGGTGATACCATAGATTTATTTAATTGTGAATCTGATGGTTTAATAGACTTGCTTTGTTGTTTATGTGGTGGTGTAGTCGGACTATGAAGAGCATTTACAACTACCGCGGTAACTTCATTATCGCATTGTCCAGCATGAGAAGCAGAGCTTGAAAATGAAGAAGATGAACTACTAGATGATGACGAGGATGATGACGAGGATGACGATGATGATGACGATGATGATGAGGATGACGACGAAGACATTTTTTTCTGTTTTGACAATGATGAACTAGTTTTAGATTTACCATTTTTCTTGGTGTGGTGTTTGGAACCAGATAAATCAGTTTGAATTTCGACACTATCAAATTCAACATCTGTTAAGTCAATTTCATCATCTGATAATCTTTCTAAGTGTTGCATCATAGTACTATTAAATTCTTGCATTTTGTCTAGCGTCCCATCAATCACAATAATCTGAGAGGAAACATGATCGATTGCTCGATCCATTTCAATAATATTATCAGTTATTTCAGACATTCGTTGTTTCTTACCCTTTTCTCGCATTTGACTCCATTCCTTTTCTTTGAGACTTTCCTCTTCCCGTATTCGATTTCTTTCTGTTTCTTTGTCTTCTTCAGACACTTCAGGATGACGTGAACGCAATACATCTTGAACAATACCTTCAAGGGGATTAGTATCGTCACTAATAAATGGCACAGAAACAGAATTATCAATATGTTGTTTTGATGGGCTCAGTTGAGTTTCTGAAGCTGATTTCAGACGATGAGAAGTAGTTAATTTTGTGTTAGGCCCATTTTGAAATGAATTCTCTACTGTATGTACTTTGAGAGTTGCTGAAGAATGGTCAGTAGTATGCATATATTGTTGGGGTCCTCTTTTTAAAGGCTTGGGTGGTGAAGATGGGGACACGTATCTATGTGGATATTGATCCCGTTGGCACAAAAAATGAGTGGAAGAAATTGGCTCCATTATAACAGCAGTCCTAACACAATCACTAGAAGCTGCTTTTTTCATGTCACCATGGCATAATGGGTTATTATGAATAATAACTCCCCCGACTTTAGTGCCATTTGCAATCGATACAGACTTTCCTGAATGATGGCGGAGTGCATCTGATCTATCTGTTTTAAGAATAGGTTTAGGGTGCATAGATTGACCACTGCGTAAAGATGGATCATCAATCTTTACTAGTGTAGGAGAAGCTGTTGTAGAAGATGGAGCTATTGTACCTATAGCAAGACAAGATCCACTTTGATACTTCTGATTTATGCCAACATTTTTTTTTGTTTCAATTGGTGTTGATGTTGCACGGGGATTAGCTATATGATTTGGATTCCTATCAGCATCCCGAAGAGTAACACACGGTGCTTTTGCAGTATGTGTATCAAGAGATTGTGTAGAGGCACTTAGAGGTACAGGAGAACGTGTACTTGTGCGGGATGGTGGTAAAGAACGGTGTTGAAAAGTTGGCTCTACTGTAAGCCTCTGTGAAGGTGAAACTTCAGCGACTTTCTTTATTAATGGTGTTTCACTGATGGGTTTTTTAGCTTGCCTTAATTGTGCATCAACTTCCTTCGGTGTTTTATCATTAACAGTATGAATCCGATCAACACGCATATGTAAATCATCAGATTTCGATAACTTTTTATCTTTCGGACTGCTCCTAGTGTCGTAAGAAATGACATGTTTTGACGACAAGTCTGACTCCGAATTAATGCCAGCTGGAAACGATTGCTTTATAGGAGATGTAACAGGCGGTGTATCTGAAATAATTGGTTTCACCTTATAATTATCTAAGGGGTACTGTTGATTGGGGATATGAGTATTATCAGTTTGCATTCTACCCGAATCTACTGGAAAATATTTGGCAGATTCTGTTACGGGTGAAAGAACTTTAGGTTTAGGAGGTAATGGAGGAGGTCGAAGACTACGCCGTTGAGAATTAGGAGTAATGTTCGAAGCATTTTTATCTTTTCCTTCTAACATTTGAATTATGGATCGCACACACGGTACATCATCTTTAACCTCCTGCAAATTATCGATTTCAGTTTCCTTTAATGTGGGTTCTGTTATTTTATTAGAATTCTCATTCAAAGCTTGGGGTAATTGATTTTCATCGAGCTGCAAATTAATATGCGATGGTGAATGAGAAGGTGTAAATACATGTCTTGCATCAGCATGTAGTAAGTAATACAGTTGTTCGGTACTTGGTGGTGGTACTTGATATGACAATGGTTCACTCAGAATGTTAAATTTTGGTCTACTGGCAGGTCGGATAACATTTTTAGATGTAGAAGTTTCGTCATTGAAGGGAGTTTCGAAACCACCAAAAGATGAGTTAGTCAAATGATCGCGACATGTTTTGGCTGTATAAGAAGAAGCCCCTTGACATAAACAATTTTCTTTTTTCCCAGAAATATTAGTTACAGGTGGAGGCCCATAATTATTAATAGCTTCTTCGTTTATTAGTTCTACACCAGAGTCTCCAGACCTCTCTGGATGCTCTATACTTTCCACAATAATGGGTAAACCTTTAAGGCGCTGCTGAGGAGTATTAGGGGGAGAATAACCAATAGTTTGTGGTATTGACATTTTTGATGAGGATGGGGGACACGTGGGAGGCGGTGGAAAACTCACTTTGGGAGGAGCTACCTTCGAATGGTGTGCATTATGCCTTTGTGTTAAATTGCCCACATGTAAAAGTTGAGGGGATGGATCCTCATGTTCGTACCCTGAATCTCCAGAAATCCATCCTGATTGCTTCAATGGTTTCACCTTATCAACACAAACTGTTTCTTCTTCATCCGTTGCATTAGTAGATGATGAAGACAAACAATCCAAGTCTGTGAATGGTTCCAGATTTTGCCTTTCTCTATCAAGTGAAGATATAAAATGTAATGATTGAGGATTTCTATAATCAAAATGTGTATCAATAGAAACCGCAGTAGTATCTGGCAAATTCCGAAAAGTATGCCTTGCAAGTGAAGGACTTAATGCATCAATATCTGTTTCCATAAACGCTTGTGAGTTGCTCTGATCAGTCCAATTTTTGCTCGATGTCTCATTTAACTGCAACAGTTCGGAATATGAAGCAGTAGTATAAGTATCAGAGGTAATAAATTCGTTTTTGTGGTGACCATTTCTGGTCATTTTTGAATGATAGCGAGCTTCAGATTGATCAAAAGTATCGCCCTGGTATTTTCCTGTAGAAGAAAATACACGAGACTTCACTGGAGAAAGAGATGGAGGCTGAGGCGGTGGATGAGAAGGTCTCTTTGGCGATCCAGTTGAAGGTGTTCTGTTTAGAGAAAAAGAATTAGCTGATCTAGAGGGATTTTGTAATTGCTCAACTCGATGACTGTCAGAACTATAATTTGAGTTATGCAATGGACTATTTGGAATAGAATCTAACATGGGAGGTAATGGTGGAGCATCGGAGAATTCTAAAGGGGGAGGAAGATCGAAATCTTCACTCCCGGAATTGTTGGAATCATCTATATATCTAAATTGATTAACAGATAACATATCAAATGGTATTGTTTCCGTAAACAACTTTATAAAAGGATTCTCTTTATCTTTTACTGTCTTTTGATAAATGACAGCTAAGTTCTCAGATGATTCTTGTGGAGAAGAACTGCTGGTTTTCTCAATGCGAATTAGTTGAATATCATCTTTTGACAAATAATGTTTTTGCAAATGTAAATGATCAGAACTTAAACCATCTTCCGATGTGAAACCAACATATGGACTGATTCCACGAAAAGGAAAAAACATACAATCTAACAAGGAATCATTGGGGCTGAAAACGTTTAATGAATCACAAGAACTTGATTGAATTGTAATATTCTTAAGTTTCTGAAATAAGGATAAATAATATTTTATAGATTATTTAGCCAAATTATTCTATTTAAACTGCATATAGTGTAAATATTAGTAGAATATATTTTTGTATGTAAGGGTACAATTGAGTAAATAATTTTTGATTTGCAGAAAATTAAAAACAAGTTTATTTTAACTGCACGAAATTTATTATTAAAAATAGAAAATCATACACAACACAACCATCAAAATGCTGAAAACTGTTGAAAACAAAAAGTATAATTGAAATATATAATGTATGATCCTGATTTTTTACTCAGTGGCTAAAATACTTTTATCTAACTAAAAAATATAACAACTATAATTTCGAATATTTTTACATTATAGAAAAAATGATGTTATTATTGAACTATTTTATACACCCCTAGGATTTCATACTTGCCGATGATAAGTTTATCGTAAATTATACACATATAACTTGAACAATTAAATTATTTATTAAAATAACCAGCAATTTAAAAAAATACTCAAATAGCATTTATAGTACGTATATCTTATTTATATAAGTAGTATAATTAAAAACATATACCACACAAATATAGATCTTCTGATCTGAAATCAGATTAAAAAATAATCAAGTCAATTTGGTTGCATTGATGAAAAGTAATAGCATATATTGGTCAATATGTATATAGCATATATATATGTACCATATATGGTTATTTTCTTATAGTTTTCCTAACTGGAGTTTATGATGTAATCAGGTAATAAAAATGATACTAATCAATTTAAAAAAATATATTTAAAAGCTTGACAAGTCTTTAGAATGTATGTGTACTACATTTCAACTTAATCGGATGATAGGAAGTATGTTTTTCAAGGGAGGGGTAAAATATTCCCCTCCACGTAGAAAATCCCACAAAATATGTCCATGTACAAAGCGATTATCACTAATTAAATATGACACTGGACAATATAAAACCACAAATAGTGGGAAAAGTTATGACTGGGGCAAGAATCATAATGGTGTAGTACACAAATTATAAGTCTTACAACAAGGTTACTCCATATATGGTAATTCCTTGTATAAAAGGGTTCATTTAACTGATGGGCGGCTGGTAACATAGAAAAGTGCTTGATAAAAATCAAGACACAGGCAAAAATTCTTGGAGCAATGATTTCTCTGCACCATTAATTGTGCAGCAAATAATTTACTTCTTTGCAACATTAACAGTATTGTATTCGATTATCACTATGTGTACATTGATATACAGTTTAATTAGTATAGAAAACTACTTCAATCACTACACCAAGACAAAATTGATGTATTACACAAACCTTATAAACAGAAGGTATATGAAGTATCTAAATGATAGCATTACAATACTATTTAAATACAAATCTTATATACTAACCTAAAATTGAATAATGCAAATTAATCACATGTAATATTCTAGATGATAATGTATTTAAAAGAAATTAAATATAATAAAAATATTTTATCAAATAAACTTGATTAATTGTAATAAAGACCACACCATCTAGTACAAATACATTAAAATGAATCCATATAAAAAATTAAACCATATATATATAAAACTTTAAAATGTATTATTATTAATGCATGTACAACCTTTACTTAAACTAATAAACATTTTAACTAGTAATTTAATAGTTGTATTATAAAATAATATATAAAAATGTATCACATTAACAAACCTCTTTTTGTGGAATCCTTGATAAACTTTTACATATATGGCGATAATAAGAATTTCGTTTATCTAAAAACTCCTTTAATTTCCAGCTTTTTGGAAGATAAGCAAAATTGTATGATATGTCCTCCTGAAAGCAAACAAACAGTTATACATTATTGTTTGTAATACATTTGCGTCTGATTCTAAAACATTTAATTAGCCTATCATAACATAGGTTATTTATAGATAATAACCAAGGTAAACACGAAATTTGAATTAAATGTTTAAGTGACTGGTACACTTACTAAATATGATAAAAATAGTAGTAGACATCTACTAGAATGCTATGTATCAGACCTGTGATTTTGATTAATTGTAAAAAAAAAAGTGGAAAATACAACATTAAAATTTAAAAAATTTGCGAGCAAAGTGAGCAAATTTATAATGTCCAGGGGACATAATATGGTGGGGGTTTGGGACGCAAAGCCCCCAGAAATTTTTAAACATATTATGCACAACAAAATATCAAAAATCTCCCCAATTCACCACATCAAAGCGTGAGAGTCTAAGGTGCAAAACAGAATAGGTAAGATAACCACTAAAAGTTCAGGAAGACTCTAGGACATGTGAAAAGATTTTGCAAAGTGTGCACAACATTCATAGGAAGATGAATGGTGTCATTAGGAATAAAGTAGAGTAAACCAAAATATCAAAATTTCTAGAAATAATAGTAAATACTAAAAAAATCGTAACATATCAGAAGAGTAACCAGGAATAAAAATTAAAAACTACAATTACCAATGAATTGATTGGGGTATGTACCTAATATTCCTTATTCCTATATAGTATCTATGCTGGATGTTCTTTAGAAATGTTTTTTTTATTATTTTAGTTGTTCAAATTAATATAGTCCAAAAATTACAATAATACTGCAGGAGAAAATATATAATAATAAATTTATGGATAAAATATACTATGTACAACAAAATTGAGTTCAGTGAAACAATAGTTCATTTTGAAGAGGTGTGAGAAATGAAGCATTTGTCTATAATGAAAGAAAATTACCAAAAATGTGTTTCCTTTTGAATCTATTGGCCCTAAATTAAATGATGCTACTGTATAGCAATTTTATTATTACTCAAATAATAAACATTATACTGCATCTAGTATGTATATAAACAAGTTTCTATGAAACGGAAATAATAAATAGAATACTAACTAAATTGAAGAATACAAAGAACACCATGTAAATAATTATTAAACAGATACAAATGTCTTTAACAAATAATTGTGAAAACCAGTAAGGCATGAATGATTCACTATATTACACAGGAGTCAAATAAAGTTAGAAAATCAATTATTTAAGTAATTTTTGTTTTTTAGTTTTCAGACAAGTTTTTTAAAACAAGTATACATAAAAACCTTTTCTGGTGATGTAGATGAACCTTAAGTGTCTTTCGAGCCTTCTGGTCCAACTTAGCTCAGTATTCTCTTTTTGTCTTTAGCAATGTTCTAATCTGCATCAAATGGTCCTTCTACTCCCTTTTTTTAAGTTTTAATTACTATCTATACCAACAGCTGAGGAAGTAGCATTAACAATATCTTAGTATGAGTACAAGTACAAATAGTTATATGTAATATAAATTACTAATAACAATTTTACATTTAACACTAGAAGGGTGAAAGCATCACATGAAGCATTTTTTGTGATACAACATTTTTGAACAATTTTATTTTTTATTCCTCTCGTGATATTTATCCCTTAGGCCTTTGTCTATATCATCCTAATTTTTTTGAAATATTAGCCAAAGTGGCGGAAAAATCGATGAATATACCTAGAATGGCGATATCATCCAATGACAATTTATTAAATTAGCCTGATATTGTAATTTCATGTTCATATATTCAAAAACTATTGCTTGTTTTTATAAAACGTAGCAATAAACATGTATTATAATGAATATTGAGTATTATTTTGTATGTTTTCCATATTTTCTTGTGTATTTTTCATTAAAAAATTATTTTTTTCAGGCATGAGATTGGACTTCCAGAAAAAAGCCTGAAATGTATCTGAAATTTGATTACATATAATGCATATAATTAGGTGTTTAGATATATCTTATGAAATTTTATTTTGTCTGGAAACTACTTTCATAAGACACATTCTACAATTTTCTAAATTTATTAAAATTTAATGGACCATTGAAACATGACAATAAAGCAAAAACTGCTCTACTCAAAATAGGATATGTAGCTGTGATTAAACTCCACTAAACATCAATCCTCTCAGAAATCGTTGGCAGTAGTGTTAAGTCAGAACTGTATTCTCGAACCTCCAAATCAAATTAGTCTTGTTCATGTGCAGAAATAACGGTTGGCAAAATTGATGGTATTCTGAGTATGTAAGACATGGTCAAGCTGTGCCCTCTTGCTAATGGATCAATCGATGATAATATTTTGAGATTAATGTTGACAATTGGCAATTTTATTTGTAAAAAAAAACAACATGAAGTGAAAGCAGTGTCCACCTTTGAGATACAAGTATTTTTTTCACATGGAGTCATCTCTGTTAGCATGAACCTTGTCTTCATTCCCAAAAAAATCTTTTTGATTCAACTTGTCTGTCGAGTTGATGGTGTAGGACACTAGTGCTGTACTTGTTGTTGGAATGCATTCTGGTTTGATGAAGCACATCATGAACCATCGTAAAAGTTTGACTTGTTCATCATGAAGTTTATGAATTAGTTGTTCATGAGTTTGAAAAAGAAGAACATATTTTTTCAGGAATAGTGGGACAGCTTCAAACAAATAAAGTTCGAAAAAAGTGTTTTTTCTTGCCATGAAGAAGAAGTTAATTATTTTCTCCTTACTGGTTTTACCTTTAGTTGTCTGTGTCCGATGTTATAAATTGATCCCAATTTCTCGTATTCTAGCTTTGGATTCTTGGAAACAATCCCTTCTTCGTAGAATCTCCATTATCTTGGGATAGTAGGCACATTTGTCTTGTTGAATGATGATAAGAGAAGTAGAAAATAATGTAAGCATCAAATAATCGTACAACATCTACAGAAACTTCATAGACTGATAGCCATCAGTGAGGAATATAATTTTGAGGAGTTGTGTATTTGATATTTAAGATAAGACAAATTTCCGAGAGCCATTCACAAGAGTCTGAGGACCATTTAAAATGCATGTGAATAAATATGGAACACCAAATTGATCACAAAACTTCTTTGCAGTATTATGAAGAACATGGTGAAATGATTCCATATTCACCATCAATGTCAAACAAATGATGAGCCAGATCTTGTTTTATTACTTATTTCAAGATAAGAAGTATGCCCTCGCATAACACTGCATGAATCCATGAGTATATAAATGACATTTGTTTTGCTTTGAAGAGAGATATCAAGGTATTGAAGAGATTAAGACTATCTACTTTTATTATTTCAAGTGAAGCGAGATTGTGCACAACAATTTGTTTAGTTGAAGTAACAATAAAATGAAACAAGAACTGCTAGTAGTTTAGTGTTATTTTACTTATTTCAGACATTAGTTAAATAACATTAGAGAATATCATTGAGAATAATTCAAACATGAAATATCAAAAATCAGTAAAATTTAATTAGAAAATATGTATCACATGCACCACCCCCCCTCCCCCTTGAAATGTTCTATCATTTTTGGATGAATTAAAAAAATGACCCTTTTAGCCTAAAAAAACCTGAAAAGCCTGAACAATTCATTCATTGTGTTTACTACAAATAGCAAAATAAGTAAAGAGCAAACCCTAAAAATTGTTTTTTGTAAAGAAATAAATGTATTCATTCACATATTCATAAATCATACAAATATTCATTCAATGCAAATGGGTCAAATATATACAAATCTTACATACAAATGTTCATGATAAAAAGTGGAAACATAAAACATTTGGAAATAAAATCAGTTAGGATATGAATACCAAAAAATCAAAAATTCCAATAATTCAACCCTTAACCACAATTTGTGCAGATAACAGCTTAGCACTTGCCACAAACTGCTCAGTCACACAGTACACAGTTTATCCAATTGTTTTGGTAGTTTGACCTTATAGAGCAAGAAACTCTATGATTGAGAACCATGGGAGGATTGTCAAGACACAGATTCAGATCACCTCAATCAATGTCTCATCATAGTTTGTCATAAAGAGTGAGTAGAAAATTGTGAGAAGTTATCCTTGAATGGGTTGACTGTTTGAACAGGATCCAAGCATTGATGCCACTGATGTTCAGACTGTTAAAAAACACTACCAAAAGCCAGTGACAACATCCTGCCTTCGTAGATAGCATTCTGGCCATAATATCTAGCATGTCAATGCCTGCATTGTTTTCGTTATAGAAGACAATTGATTCCGGCTTCTTTTGCCTTCAGTAAAGCATCAGGAACCAGTGTGGGTCATTGAAAAGATGTGAACCACTTTGTTTTGGTTGGCCTAGTACCAGGTCAAATTGAGGTCTTTACTTTGAAGGAGGAGGGAGTTTGCACCTGTTTGCCTGGACTGTACGACAAGTGTTGTATGTTGTTGCAGAAGTTGTTTGGCAAGTATCTTCAAAAAATTATCCGTGCATACATTGTATCTTTTATTGTAAAAGGTCTACATCAGAGTGGTCACAACATGTATAGGAAGCGAGTCAACTAATTTTTCCCCTCATGCAAGATATGGATTCATCATAAGACATTGTTTGGATTCAAATTCAGCCAAAATGCAAAATTTTATCCCAAACTTAACTGGCTTATGTGGCATATACTGGAAAAAGCAACATCTAGTCTTAGTTGGGAAAAGCTGTTTGTCCATCATCAAGAAAGCCTTTTGCTGGTAAGCTCTTTGGGAATTCTCAATAAATTGGTCCAAAATGGTTGACATCAGACAAAACTCGTCATTGAAAAATCATTTGCTGTCAAAGCAAATAAACTTTTGATATTGCAAGCCCTGTCCAAAGTCATCATTATATTGAAAGTAGAGCAGTCCAATTTCTTGGACCAGAGCTCTTTGAAAGGGAAATTGAATTGATTGAGAATGCATTGCATGATTTTGGTACTGCTTAAAAAATACAGAAATACAGTCACCCATGGAACTATCTGTGGAGCTACAGCACATAGCATCGAAAAAATGTTTGACCCTTTATTTTGTCACCATAATGGTGCACATTATGAGTATCTTATATTTCATATATATGCATATTTCATATATAATATATAAATACTTAATGTTAAGAAATTCACACAGTTCTTTACACATATACACTTTCTTCCTTTTAGCAGCCAGACGTTTTAATAACTTGTTATGATGTTTCTTTCTAGCTTTAATGACGGCCACCATTAATAGATGCTTTTCTTTAGACTTAGAGATACTTTCAGTTTTTTGGCTATTTTCTCATGCCTTCAACAACTCTTCCTGATATTGTTTTGAAGCATTCATCATGTTGTGGGATAACTTGGAGTTCACTTTATCATAGGCAATGTCTGAACATTTAAAATAGTTGACTGATGATTTTGACTTGGCCTTGAGGCCATACTTTATTGTCTGAATAGCGCTGAGACTGGAAACATTCAAATGGCTGGACTTGCAGCTCCTTTGTCTGTCATAGACTTTGCATGTAGAAGAGGCCAAATTTCCCTAATTCGTGCTTTAGACTCAGTACTACAATTTCATCTCTGCATGATTTCCACAACTCATGATAAGTACAGGACCCTATCTTCCTCCTTCAAAAAAGCAAAGTAAAAACAGATGTAGGCATCTAATAACCACAATGTATCAATTGAAATTTTATAGATTGATAACCATCAATGAGGAATATAATTTTCATGAAACAAAAAATACTCTATAAAGGGCTTGGGGGCAAAAATTGGCATTGAATTTTTATTGCAATTTTCAACGATTCTGAAAAATTATCCATTTGAACTCAAAAAATACGGAAAATACAAGAAAAAATCATGCGTTAAGACCACTTCTTTTAGTGAAAAATTCCACCAGTCCTGAGAGCCTCTCCTAATGCCAACTGGTTGGATCAAATCCCATCTCATTCCACCCCTTCCTTGTTGAGGCGACACATCCTATACAATTGTTTGTGCTTGTTCTAGTTCTACATTGCTGTCATGGTGGGAATCATCACAAGAATCAACTGAGGCTAGGTCAAGAATGCCTTGTAAGGCTTGACCAGCAGTAATTATTCTATTTTACAATTTTCAGGCCATTTTTAAAATAAAATAATGAAAAATTAAATAATGTTAGCTGAAGTGAGTTCCATCACTTTACTATAGTATTATTAGCTAAATTTGAGTTCTAATCACTTTTATGAAATAAAATTATGTAACAATTGATCTCCCAGTGTAATCTAATCCCCTAAATATTTTCAAACTAATTAATCTTTTATCTATAATTCCCTTAATTCACAATTAATGTCTGCCTAATACTCCTGGAGCAAGTTTTTGTGTAACTGTACATACACTTCAAAAGATGATTGTGCAATATATTGAGAGCCTTATTTAAATCTCTTATTTTGTGATCTATTTGGCTTATATTGAAGTATAAATGTATAAAAAATGTATTTAAAAAAAATATGATTGTCATATAATGCTCTCGCCATTCTAGGTATACTGATTTTCTCATCCTTCTACAGTTAAGCATCTTTTTAGGCATAAGGAAGTTTCTATATGCAATAGCTTTAAAATGACTAATTACCAGAAAACAGAATTGATAACATATCACGGTGGGGCTAAACCAAGATTTCGTCGAAGTATCACTAACACTCCCAATTTTTTCTCTAATCGCTTCCTAGGGCCAATACAAGATTTTTTATGAAATTTTTTTTTAAATCGTGGGCACCTTTTTGATGACGTCACTATTTTCAAAATGGCCGCCATTTCAAACATAATATCTTCCTATATCTTCGAAACTAAGCTAGATAGACACTATAAATGTATTACCAACTAATATAAATACATACCCAGGGTAACG
>JAUZND010000913.1:0-13825 GCA_034780555.1 Coelogynopora nodosa | reverse complement strand
TCAATATCTACAAAGACATAAATTGTCAATATCTACAAAGACGTAACTGGTCAATATCTACACTGACATAACTGGTCAATATCTACACAGACATAACTGGTCAATATCTACAAAGACATAAATTGTCAATATCTACACAGACATAACTTGTCAATATCTACAAAGACATAAATTGTCAATATCTACAAAGACGTAACTGGTCAATATCTACACTGACATAACTGGTCCATATCTACACAGACATAACTTTTCAATATCTACACAGACATAACTGGTCAATATCTACAAATACATAAATTGTCAATATCTACAAAGACATAACTGGTCAATATCTACAAAGACATAACTGGTCAATATCTACAAATACATAAATTGTCAATATCTACAAAGACATAACTGGTCAATATCTACACTTACATAACTGCTCAATATCTACACAGACATAACTTGTCAATATGTACACAGACTTAACTGGTCAATATCTACACTGAAGTAACTGACGTAACTGACGTATTTTTCTACATGAATAACTTGTTACTGTTTTTACAGATATAACTTACCAATATTTTCCTGCTCTAGGCATGTAGCATTGATTGTTTTAACATTCACATTTTTACATATAATATTGTATGTTTATTTTTAAAGTCATTAAAAATTTGTCATTGTAGAACTTTACTGTCATTCTTAGTTTATTCTTCATTTTTTATAGTGTATATGTTCGTTCTTTTTACCATTGACTGACCTTGTAATTGTACATATATGAGGTAAATATTGCGGGTCGGAGGTTGTCTATATTGGGTGTATACCCCCATTAGAAATCATTATTTTACATATACAATGTAATGAATATATATATAATAACTCGAATAGGCAATAAAATGTTGTTATTTGTGACTGTGATTGTGATTGGCCTAGAGGAACATTGTTTGGTCAAATCATAGGTTCAGCTATACTAGTCTTACACGTAGACCACGTAAAAATATACGTATTATATCTCTGTTAAAAAACTCTGATTTTATTGACACTTAATTACTAATGGAAACTTACTGATCTTACGGAAACAATTTTATTGATATAACAATTTTTTTCTAGAAAATATATCATTTCACAAATTTGTTGACATATAAACATAAAAAACTATTATTTAATCTGGAATGGATTTCATTTTATTAGTTATAAATCATAGAATTCATACGAATTATGAATTATGAATCATGAATTATAAAATATTATAAATCATGAATATATATAATTTTTTGTTTCAGTTTAATGTTGATGAAAAATCTGTAAATTTTCAAAATTTGATATCACAACTAATTAGTATAACTAAAATGCCGCCTCTACACATACGCAGTTTCGCATTTGCATACTAAAAAATAATGATTTTGCGCACCAATTTGTATTAGCGTATTTTTGCGTATCTATAACATACATTTCCGACAGGTAATTTTGTGAATCATGCGTATTTTCGAACTAAAATGTGAAGACTGACTACTCCCCTGATTGCCACAGCATTGGTTAAGGAATATGTTTGTCCACAGTTTAATAAACTTTACTGAAATTGCCTTGCAAGTTCTAACCAAATCATATGTGAGCTGTGACCGCTAAAAAGATTATAAACAGGAAAGAAAAAATAAATTGGCAACGTTTTTAAAATGAAATCCATTTAAATTAGATTTTTTAATTATTATTAGAAATTATCTATAACTCGTCTTCTACTTAAGAGTATTACTATTTTCAGATACCACTGAAAGCAGTTTTATAGCTTCTATTAAATATAAAATTAAGTAAATGACTTCTGTCTTAATTAACTATGCACTGTGTGTGTGAGTGTTAACAATGTGTGATATATCACTTTTGGATGTTTTAACAAATAATACACAATTTCATAAATTTGTCAAAAAAAGTTAATGAAATTGTAATAATTGTCTTCTTTGTGTGTCATCTCATATTTTTTTATTATCTCAATGGGTTAACAACACTTCAGTAAATTCGGCTGTAATTAACTAATTTGATCAATTTAAGCATTATACTATTGTAAAAACAGAATGCCTCATCAAATATAAATCCACAGTATATAACATACTGTATTTTAATTATTAAATAAACAGTGTTTTTCTCAATGTAAAATATAATTAAAGGTAATCATTTGTAAATTATATGAAAATGAAACAGTACAATGCAGCTAAGGAAAAACAAATAAATTAATTAATGGCACAAATGAATGCAAATAAAGCAAATTAAAGAGAAGTTAAACATTAACAAAATAATAAATACATTATTGATATTTAGCGATCTACATCTAAAAATGATCTATAATTTATAATTTATAAATATAGTAATATATAATAACATAATATTAATAATATTTAGGCCGTTTAAATTTATCAATCATAACATTTATAAATTGAATAAAATGAAACCACAAGCAGCACATGTGTAGCAGTAGAAAACTTTCTACATTCGAGTTACAGAAACTTACTCAATGTAGTTCATGTTTTTTATAGACAATACATATAACAAATGTTGTTCAATGAAGTAGAGACATTTTAAATATAACGCAATTTAGTATATTTAACTGAATTATTATTGCCTGTAATGCTCAATAATTTTTTTAATAAATGGACTGATTAGATTTATATGTATATTTGTTTCATATAGTTTTCATTAAAATAATGGTTCGTTCGTTAATTATAGATGACAATTAAAGACGAGCTATTTTTTCTAAGTTATAGTAAAAGATCTATGAGACACATATGCATGACATTCTCAAGGTACAGCCCCAAAATACAATAAAATGTATTGAATACATTAAATAGTATATATATATATATAATGTGTTTTGAACATTAAAAGAAGTTTTATCATTATAAGTTTTATCAAATTATCAAAGGTGGTTCTCAATTAAAATCGATATAATTGAGCCGACAAGTATTAGTTGGTTTTAAATAGGGCAATGATGAAATCAAATAATGATTGATTAACTTAGAGCGTTTCGAATTGGGCATAAGTTAGATCAAATATAGGCCATCTAAAACAATCAGGATTATAACAATCAAAGATTGGTAGGTTTTTAGAAGTTACACTGCTAACAATTTCTTTTAATTAATATGTATTATTATAAATGATGATTAATGGATAAAACGGATTAATGGAAAACATTATATATTTTTGTTTATTTATATTACCTTTACTACATTATTTTATTATTAAAATTTGTATTACTACTTCACTTCTGATCATCATAATCTAACATTAAAAAATATATATATGAATGGTGTAATTCGCATTTAGACTAATTGATTCCTACCTGTAACTTATTAACCGAATAAAAACAAAATTCATGTGCAAAACAACTTGAACTTATAAGATTAGAGGTTCACTCTAAGTGTAAGAAGGCATGATTTTTAAAGCACTTTTAATTATTCTTTATGTTCATAAGCTGTTATTATTTTACTCTCACAAAATCATGTAAACAGATAAACGTATTTCAACTGGAACTCGATTAATTAATATAAATATATGACTATGTTTACAAAATCTAAATTTGAGAAAATTTCTCAAGATTGAAAAATCCAAAAAACTATTTTTGTGTTATTTTTCATTAACATGCTTAAGAAATTCCTGTACGGCAAGCATACATTTATTCAAATAGGAAACATTCAAATATTATTAAAATTAAAATAAATAATTTAATACATATATATGATTCTTATTAAATTGTTTTTAATATAAATTCACATAAAAAGTTACATTAACTCGCTCACTAAGAAATTTCACATGCTTCGTTTCATTGACGTTCACTTTAACATTTAATAAATACAAATTCTTAACCCACCCACGCATTATAAATAGTTTGGTGCCCAATAACAATTGCAATAGGCTTTAATATTTATTTTCACTCCAAGAAACGAAATTTATCAAAAAAATTAACAAAAAAAATGTTTATTAGACAAAACTTCTTCAGATAATGAATTTATTATGGCTTCATCAGTATAAAGAGAAACGTCTATATCCGAATCAGCATTCGTAGAAGAAGTGCTTGTTTTGTTTTAATTATCAATTTGTAATCCGAAATACTTTTGCTATGACCAATAATATGACCAATAATAAGGTAAAAAGAACGATATATAGACATGCATTGTTGTTAAACATTAAATACGTTTACATGTTATCAGCAGTATAACAAAATATTACACATATATCGATATTAAACATTTAATCTGAAAATAAATAGACAGTCGGAAATACAATAAAACGGAATACGTAAATAGCAAATAACATTTTATAAATTTCTAGCGCACATTACTTCTTAATCTATCAATAAATGCAAGTTCAAATCAATCACATTAATTGGTGAGCGTAATAGAATTGAACATTACCTGGCATTCTACTTATAGTTTCTTTTATCGCATTACACTGATGGAAGTAGAGTGTGTCGAAATCAAATTATTTTATGCGCTGCCATATTCGAGGGATGAGCCAACACGTTTATTGATTGTTGCCTTGAAAAGGGTAATAAAATGTAGTGTGTGTTGTCCTCATGAAAGCTGACTAGGTTCGTTTAGTTTTCATTATTTTAAGTGAGGTTAGATTAAGTCAGGTTTTAAGTCTGTTAGAGATAAATAATTTGAGTTAACAATTAAGACCGACAAGTTCAGTGTTTCTAAAATCCACTTAGAGGAATATAGCATGTTGTGCAAAGACGTAAACATAACTGAATGAATAATATGAACAATTTAAGTCAATCTAGTGAAAGTCATTATTTTAATATTTCGTTTTTTGTGTGCTCGTTAAACTTAATGTTATCATATATTATCTATTTCATCTATCTCTTTGTAGACTTCCGTAAATAACTAAGGAGAAAAACATAAATAGGCGTGTAAATGGAAGAGCTTTTAGGTTATGTGATATATTAGCTATTTATAATATTAACTTTCTGATTTAAATATTACTTTATATAGTTATTTGCATTTTGCAGATATATTATAATAAACTATATATAAATTAAAGATTATAAAACTTCCTAAAAGTTACATTTTTTAACAACCATAATTCTTTCCGCATAATTTTATATTTTAAAATTTTAAATTATGGATACATACCTCATACTTCATAAATGTTGAATAACACGAGAAGTAAGCTATTCTAAATTAGTTATGATGACAATATAATATGTAAAAATATTGGTAGAGCATAATTATAAGTATCTGCACGTAATATAACTAAAAATAATCAACATTTTATTGTAGCGGATTTTTCAATATTGTATTTCAAATCTTATATTGTACCTTCTTAATGAACCATTGATAATATTTTTGCCGTTACGTCGCAAATGGCTTATAATACCCGCTCCATTACAAAAATAATGTTTTGGATCTTTCGTTGCCTGGCATGTTTAACATGCTTGAAGGTCTGTTGCATTATGCACAAGGAATGATAGCAGTTGTGTGTTATATATTTTAATTCTGGTTTATTAGATGTTTGGTATTATACCTACGTTCTAAAACCTATATTTTGTTTTATTTATTTTCTTAATACTTCTATTTTTTTTCATTATAAAACTCAACTCATAATATATGTTTTTATGTGATTATTTACTTTTGTTACTTATTTTGGAATAGTTTCGTAATCCGTATTCTGTTTTTTAAAATTTTTATAGAAATTTTTGTGTTTAATAAAAGCATTTTTGATACCATTTGAAAGCATTTTTTATGTCAAACAACATTTCAAAAGTCACAAAAATCGTAAAATTGAAACATATTCATTTAAATGTTTATTAGGTGCTTCTCTTGTCAAAATCAGTTGAAATAGTTAACTGAAACTGTTAAACATTATTGTCATACTGGTGATATTGACATACAAATCATATTACATTATGATTTGTTACTATTGATTGTACAAAAGAGTTTTTAAAAAAGGGAAATAATTGCATAGTTATAAAACGTATTTATTTATCATTGTTTAAATATTTTAAAACATATGACATATATAGTAATTTGAATCGGCATATAAAATAAACATATAAGTTAGAAGACATTTACACAATTGACGTTTGAATGTATGGCACATTGTTAGTCAAATAATAAGCTGATAACAATTACAATAATAAGTGGATATACATAATGTTGGTTTTAAGAAAAATAACTATACTTAATAATAATGTATCTTACTTGCAATAAATGTAAGAATACAACAAAACGTATACAATTAGAAAATTATCTGAGAATCAATTTGTAGTAAATTCTAAAGATGTTAATATATATAGATATACTGTGTGTATATAAATATGTGAATTATATCAGAATTAGTACAATTATTCTTACTAGATGATATAGTACACATCTACCAGGACCATAGCAAATCATTTAGACGTGTATGATAGAAGGCCTATGTTTTGTGAACTGACAATTAATTAATATATGTCTCCTTCATCACAGAATAGATATTTTGTGTAGTAAAGAACAATATCGTATTATTGCATGTATTTGGTGTTGATGGCAGATCATCTATTTTCTTTTCAGAGACTTTGTACATTACCGTTTAAAAAAACGGTTGTTCCTATTGTCTGTACCTTTTGAAATGTTTTAGTTCAATATCACCAATGCTGCATTTTTAAATGTTAATGTCACAATTGGTTGCAGTTGATCTATTTTGTTTTTTCCATTCATTACATACAATTATGAAGATACAACACATATCAGAAACAATTAATTTTTAACATTATATATTGTTCAAAAATATATTAAAGAAACAATTCTTATAATTTTAAACATAGGTTAAAATAGTATAAAATACCGAATTGAATCAAAGTCTGAAAGAGAATTAACCTTCTAACCTAAAAAATTGTATTCAGCAATTAAAATAACTTGCATCAAAAAGTTGCGATAATGTATTCAAAATTCATATGATTAAATGTTGTGTTACTTTTTTGTCAAAATGATGCTTTTTTTAATATTGTACCTTGTCTAAAGAATAATCTTAAAATAAAAAATAAAAAATTAAGAATAAAAAAAAGTTACAACATAATAAGAGCCTTTTCTATATTAGGTAAATACGTAGAATACAGTTAATTATTATAATTAACAATGACAAATTTGTGAATAAGATGTTAAAAATTATTAATATTCTTGAATGTTCTATTATGGGAGTTGTTTGTTGGATGGATGTTGGATATTATATTTGAATGTAAAAAATGTGAATAATATGTTGATATACGTATAGATATATAACAAATTAATGTTATAATCATTACTTAAGTAAATAAAAACAATGAAAAATTCACGTCAGATATTTTTTTTATTGAAACACAATTAAAAAACACATTTTTTTTAAAAGTAACATGATTGAATAATTAATGTAAACCATTGTAGAGTATAAAACACGGAAAGTATAATACTTTATGAACACAATTATTATGTTTTATTTAAACAAATTATTTGGGTTGTTTTAACGTTAACATATATACAACATTTAATTAATATGTTGATTTTAACACATTTTAATTTTCGCGAAAACATTACAATTTTTGTTGCAGTCGGTGTGCGGTAAAATTATAGATTCGATGAACTAGTTTGGATAATTGAAAAAAAAAAATCGACAAACACGCGTTAATACAATTAAAAGAAACACTTAAAAATGTTGTTATATAATACTAACTGCATTGCTGAATTATTATTTTGAAAATAACGATTAATTCGCTGACACGAATGGAATTATTTTTCGTGCAAAATCAACATTTTGCATGGTTATAATATATCATATACAATATATATAGTATATTTCCTATGCATGCCGTCATGCTGGTTATGTAATTTAGAGTTGAGCACTTAATTATTTAAATTTTAATTAGTTAATTAAATAAATGAAATAACATGAAAATTAAGCGACAAATTCTTAATAAATATTACATACGACAAAGGAAACCAATCAATATAAGCAAACATATATATTTATTTAACTTTGGATTGATAAAACTGAAGAGCCACAATAGTTCTACAATTTAAACTATGTTTAGTGTAGCATCCGTTTAGGAAACATTAAAATAGAATATGACGACAATATTCTAATTATTCGCAACAACAACAAAAACTAGTTTAAAATAACAAAACGAATTACACAAAAATAATTATTACTTGATGAAATCTCGCAGACATTTCAATTAGTTCCACAAGGCAAGAATTTTTGTTTTTTTGGAGAATAAATTTGAGATTGTTCTCAACTTGATATAAAGTAAACCACCACTCGTGATAAAGTTCGTCTACTATAAATTTAGTACAAATATAGATATGCCCATCAGAAGAAAAGTTGAAGCATTAAATCGGTCATGTCTTAGTTGAATGATAGCAGGACATCAACTATTTAATCCTAAAATCTGTGATTTTGCACGCAATTAGATATTGTAATTATAAATTTGCAAATCTACACCATAAGAAAACTTTTTAATAAATTCTAAACATTCTAGAACCTTTTGTCACACCAGAAAGACAGCATACAAGTCCGTAAAGTAATTTCTGTTTAACACTAAAAAATAACTTAAAACCTTAAAATTAGCAAACAATTAAAAAATAGCATTCCGAATTTTATTGTATTCTTTAAAACGTTTGGAACATTGTTCGATGACATATTTAAAACATATAGATATTAAGGAGATCGTTTTTAGATTAATTCTCGAAGGCAACTTACACATATATAATGACCAATTTTACTTCTGTTGTTTATAAAAACAAGCATACAAAAAATGCATCGGTTCGCTATGACATTTTACACCTTGTTGCAACCAGAAATAACATCATATAGATATTCTAGACCGTCCAAAGATAGTGTGTGGGTAACTATTTCGAGGAAATTGTACATTTGGAAATTTAAATACATTTCTACAACAATGTATAAGGAAATGTATGTATGTATGTATGTATACGTATAATATATATATAATAAATAATAATATATATATAAAATAAATAATATATATAATATAGTATAATTAATGTATGTATGTATAAGGAAAGTAAAGTTACTCATAAGTTAAATTACTTTAAATTTTACAATTTGATGGCTCATGTTTTTAAGAGGTTTAATTATCAAATTATTTTAGCCAAATTATACGATTTCACACGAAATATCTCAAAATATGTTGATATATCATAAGATTGATGAAATGAGTAGTATACAAATAATCTAATAAGCTGATATTGATCTAGACTTCAATATCAAATTATTCTAAATGCCATTTCAAAGATCATTACATATTATTCAATTATTATAGATTTTATTTAATAATTTGTGTGTTATTCTATATTAATTTTCGGTTATCATCCATTTAATGATGACAATATTTGGTATTTATATTAGTGCCACTTTTTAATTTTATAAAGGTTGTCAAAAATGTTGAGAAAATATCATGAACAAGATTTTTTTTAGAAAAGAATTAAGATTATCGAAGAGTTTAATTTAATTGTACGCATTGTAATGCTGCTTATAACATTTTGTTCAATAAATGAAAAATAAACACGTATGTTGTTTTAATCGGGATTAGTATCCTATTGGTTATACTAGTCCCACGCTATTATTCAAAACAATGATTTGTATTATGTTTGTTCGATTTCATTTGATTTCTATTGAAATAGATATTTATAAATAATAGTTTCTCAATAATTCCTTGTTCTAGATTGTGATCCTTTAATTCTAGAAATGTTTTGATATGCAATATCGAAAAAATATTATTCTTTTTGGACTGATATCCATATTGTTATGCATTTATTAGAAATATATAGGTTTATTATTTTATAATATTAGTAAAAAACCGTTTCTTGAAATGTAGACCTTATCACGTTGCGTTATGATGTGAGAGGCCTACATTGCTAATTATATACAAAAAAAGTACATAAAAATGTTGACAACAAAAAGAAAAACTGACAACAGAAAAAAGATTTTTCAAGTAAAGTTTTATAAAATACTATGGATTGGTAACTTCCCCACCTCACCCTGTATTCGACTGTGAAACGTGAATAAGTTAAATTCAGAATATATAGTATTGTTTTTAATGTATTTTGCTTTATGTATTTTGTAAAATTTAAAATATTTTATGTATTTTGAAATGTAAATAAAAAATTGTTTATAATAAAATTTAAATAACAAAAATCAAATGTATCACAGTGTATATAATGTAATGCTTACAGTTAATAGTATGTATAAAAAATTAACATATTGAAATGTATTTACTTACTTAAAAATAAAAATATTATTATTTTTACAGTATAAAACTAAAAAGTTTGAAACAAAAATCATACACGTGCAGTAATGAGTTTTTTTCACTTCTGTCGGCAAATACTACTTTTCTCATGATGTAAACAGAACAAAATCATAATGCTTTTTGACAAGATGATTTCCGCTGATCTTCGGGATATTAACTTTGAAAAGAGCTTTTAAGAAACTATTCGTCTTTCATTAAATTAACTGAAAATGTTTTCCCATCCATTTTCGCTGTTTTCTGATTATTTAAGTTACAACGTACATGATCACAGAAGTAATCGGCAGCAAAACTGTCTTGATAAATTATTCTTTGACTTCATTTAAAAAATATTTTCCGGCAATAAATATCTATTGCTGTATTGTATGTATAATTTATGAACGGTAGCACGTTTGATAAATTAAAGGTAACTTATCAAGGAGAAGTTATTAAATATTATTTTCTCGAACAATAATTCAAAAAATATTATATTAATCTTTTTCTTGTGATAAAATATAATATACATTTAATACAATTTTCTGAGGATTTTTTTAGAATTTGTCTGTAGCAATAAATATTTGTATGTTATAATAATTCAGGATACCTGATAATTTCCTCCGCTTAACATTAAACTCAAAGAATGACTTTAAATTTAAATACACCATGCATTTGAATGTGTTTTATTATTTTTTCTAAATGTAATCAAATTAAATGGCTATGACTAAGTTGTCATAATTGAATAAAATATACAAAAATATATACAAAAATATTACGCATAATGCCCATTGCAAATTTGCAACAATTAATTAATACTAGTCCAAAATTATCCATATAATGTGATAAACATTTTTATTAAAATTATTTAGTTTATTAATAACTTCACGAAAGTCCCATTGTATAATACATCCAATGAATATATTCTTAAATTTTGAAGTCATTTGGTTGAACACATTTTCAATTATATCGAAAATAAAAATGCGGATTTTCCTATTTTATTACACAGGTTGTTCTATTGTTATTGTTTATAACTGAAGATTATACTTCCAATTAACACTCATGTCATTATTTAACAATATCTGCTTTTCCAATTACATACAATAATAGATTTTGTTGTTATGGTAAAATGTTAAAAATATATTTTCTCCTCTTTGCAACCACTCGATAAACCTACTCTGTCACACATTCACTCTCGTCACTCATTTACTCTTGTCACACATTCACTCTCGTCACACATTTACTCTCGTCACACATTCACTCTCGTCATTCAATCACTCTCGTCACACATTCACTCTCGTCACACATTTACTCTCGTCACATATTCACTCTCGTCACACATTCACTCTCGTCACACATTCACTCTCGTCACTCATTCACTCTCGTCACTCATTCACTCTCGTCACTCATTCACTCTCGTCACTCATTCACTCTCATCACTCATTCACTCTCGTCACACATTACTCTCGTCACACATTTACTCTCGTCACAAATTCACTCTCGTCACACATTCACTCTCGTCACACATTCACTCTCGTCACATTCACTCTCGTCACACATTCACTCTCGTCACACATTCACTCTCGTCATTCATTCACTCTCGTCACACATTCACTCTCGTCACACATTCACTCTCGTCACACATTCACTCTCGTGTAGTTTTAGCTTTTATTCAATTCGATATAATCTTGTTTTTGTATGATCAATAAACCAGAAATAAAATAATTAAAATGTAATATTAGCATTATTAATGTAGTCATAATAACTGAAATTCATCCTTTTCATAGTTCCACTTTTATGAACAAGTTAAAAAATTATTTTAAAATCTAAATAAAATCATGTATTTAGCTTTGTCATTTTATTGCACAAGTAAAAATGTGATCGCTTACTTTAAGGATTCAATAGTTTGGTTTTATCCTATTTTTTCTAATTTCTACTATTTATAAAATACCAAAGTCACTTACAGTGGGCGACATAGAAAAATATTAATTTTAAATTATATCGTTATAATCTTTATACCATGCGATAATAATTTTAAAAACTAAAAGCTTACTTTAAAATGTCTAGATTAGTATAAAATAAATATTATGAAAAATTATACTTTAATAAAAGAAACGCTGTTAACCATATTTAAAAAATAATTAAATATGGAGCAGCAAAATTATTGAAGTTATAATATGTATTTAATTTATAATTTAAATATATCTAAATATATAGTTAAAAGTCTGTGCTTATCATTCATATATAATAGCATAAAAGACTGAGAACATACATATATACAAGTCTTACAAATATTAATAACTTTACTTTTTATTAGAAAAATTATATTTTCTAGGAATAAACTTGTGTTATGATACCTATATTTTATGTTAATAAATAATTAATAAAGTTAATTTTTTTAATCTAAAGTTAAAAGTTAAAATTTAATATTTAAGAATAAACAACATAAAAAGTCTTTTCAAAGGACTTAACAGCTAAAATATAAACATACGTCAGATGAAAATTACTCTTTCATATTATATATGTTAGTATAAATAAAATAATTAATTTTAAATATAGTATAAACTCTACATTAAAAAAAATTATTTAGTGTTTTATAAAATAAGAATAAAGTACATTTATGAATAACATAATGTTTGTGCGATAAAATAGACTATGAATTTACAAGTGTGAATCTTTGGCTGTATTATATAGTTTAAATTTCAAAGGTTCAGTTGTTTAGTTACATTAATGAAATATGTTATCAAAGGTAATACAAATAAAAAAAATTAAAAAAATTACAAACATTATTATCTACTTGATAATTCTACTCATAATAAATAGTAATCAAAGCATATTAAAATGTTCAATTTATATAATGAAAGCAAAATACTGTTGATAATTTTTTCAACAAAAATAATAAAAGAAAATTATCCATTGCCTAGATTTGGTGATAATTAAAACAGATTAAGAAGAGTATTCAATTAACATACATGTATTGAATGATCAACGTCTTTAAATGTGTTACCAAAATTAGTTTAAAATGTATAATTTAATTAATTTAAAAAAAATTAATTAATAAATTATTAAGTTTAATTATTAATTTTTACTTTAATGATAAGTGAACATTTTTGCACCCGCACGGGATAATCTTGTTTAATAGATACAATTGCAATATATTTACCATACTTATAATGTAGTCGGTAGAGCGGAAAACAAGCTTAATTATTTCATTTGAAAACCTTAGTGGAACCAGCTTAGCATTTCACTATTTTTTCAATATCTGCTACTGCATTCAATTAAAACATATAATTAATTGAAATAATTACATATTTAACTTATTGTTATAAACTAATTGACAATTCCAAAAAAAGCACCGGCGTTAATGTTAGTTTAATCTGTTCAGTAACATTTGAAGAAAAAATTATCATTACTACTTTTATTATAAATATACTAATAGCTTCCTGAAATAATTACTAAAATAATCCACCGTCATTTACAAGCAGCACCGTTTAATGGAAAAGTCAACATCATTGCTGATAATGAGTTCATTTCCTGCAATAATATGCTTAAAGCTAAAATAGCCGAGTTCTTGAAATCTGGGAAAAAAGTAGAACAATT
>JAUZND010000911.1:0-13827 GCA_034780555.1 Coelogynopora nodosa | reverse complement strand
ATGTGCTGAATATAACTCAATAGAAAAAAATATCACTTTTGATCATAAATTTTTGAAAGTTTGTGACAGTGGAAATAGGCAATTCGTGAGAATCACCCTAAACGTGATTGTTGAATAACATTTAAATAATTTTTAATTAAAAAGTGATATGGTAATTCTAGTAATTATCAATTTAAACAATAGTTTTCAAGATGTAAAGAGCTATGAAATAAATTGTATCATAAGGCTCACTTTAATCTCTGTTCAGTTTGCGATAGTTAACATAACAAATCAACATTATTTTGACACAAGTCATATTAAAATATGATATTTAAATCGATGTCTACGGACCCACAGCAGTATTAATAAAATATTGTAAATTACTAAATAATAATTTTAACAAATTTAAATAAATAAAATGTTATAATTAGAAAAGAAAAAAAAATAATATTAGCATTAATAACTATTGTATTATTAATCCTTAACGCGTAATTTTTTTAAAGTATTTTATTTCAATGTATTAGTATGCTTATTTTTAAATATTATTATTTTAATAATTATTTAATAATTACATGTATGAAATTTATTGTTATAATTAAGTGACTTGAAATTCTCCTCTTCAGGTTTATAGATGATGCCCCCTTTTGTTTTTCTTTAATTATATTTTCCAACTTATATATATATAACAATATATTATATAACCAACATGTTACGATTATAAATTACTGTAAGAAATCTGCGAATATATAACGAAGGGAACTTCAAAATTATGTTTTTAGATCATGTTAGGTCAACGCGTCTTTCAGTCGATTTATTTTGTAACGTATAGTTTCGAATAACAATATATAATATTGTAACCTTATTTTACTGTGCTTGACATTTTACTATACTTTGAATATAATCTTAATAACAATTTATATAAATCATTTATTTTTCACTATTTGCATGAGAATCATTTTTTTAATTTATTTTTATAATTTATTTAGATATCGTTGGAATTCTTTTTTTCTTGTTATAATTTGTATTTAATTTATCTGCTAGTCTTCTCTCCTGACAACGTGAAACCTTTTCGCATTAAATTCAATTCTTAAAGGGGATATGAGAATTATAGAATAATTGTTTTTTACATGTATTCCAGTTATATTTAAACAGTAAAAAAAAGTCATGTGAGATAAATTGCTAAGCTCAAACATAGAATTAGAACTAATTGTTTTATGAATTTGTCCTTCCGACCTTCTAATATAAACCGTCACAATATCGTGATCACTATGTGGGACGTGGACTATTGATTAATTATCATTTATTCTAGTTAGCCTTATTAACAATGACATTGCGGGTTTCGTGGAAGTCGAAATTATACGACTACATATTTTCGCTTCGTTGTTTAATTTATTATGTGTGTCTTTCATTCTTTTCATTTTATCTTGTGTTGGTTGTTCCGTGCTTAAGTGCACTGAACTTCACTCTGGAAATACCAGAGATCAGTTGTTCAAGCTATCGACCACCGTACCATGTGTGAAAAACTGTTGTATTTTGACATGAGTAATACTTAATTCCCAGTTACAATTTATGATGAACGGTAAATCGATACAATTGACCAGCCTACTCTATATTCTCCATTAATTACAGAAACAAGAACAGTTCATACTACTTTTGTGGATTGCCATGTATCAATGACTGAAAAGTAGTTACATGATTGTGTTTATATTTTGATTGTCAAACAGAAATTTATCACGTATATAATATCTCTATCTATTAATTCTTTCAATATACAACACTCTGTCTCTTGGCTATCATCTACTTCTTTAACTAAACTCTGCCCTTCCTGTAATATTAATACTTCTCATTCCATCGTGACAGTTACTCAACAGCATCCTAATATTCTAGCCATTCTTATTAACATATTTACTGTTGCTAGGTATGGTAGAATCTGTAAAACTGGACATTCCATCTTATGTCCACCTAATCTTTGTTTAAATAATGAAAAAAAAAAAAAATTGTGTTATTTATCTATCCATTTCAAGTGGGCATTATGTTGCATATACCAAATACAACACTGACTGATATAAATGTAATGATAGCCTTATTTCTAAATTTAAATATAATACTTTTCTAAACTCACGTGAAGCCTATGTGCTTTTTTACCATCTTGATCAGTAGATATTGAATAAGGGAAGTGCGACGGTAGCGCGCTATCAAACAGTTAAACACACCGCTGAGGGTCCTCAGTCACGCACCATATTAATTTTCTACTGTATCTCTTAAAGTCAGCTTCTACTTTCGGTCCGTTTTGGTTTTGTGTCCTGGATAATGGCTTTAGTTAACATCACTACATGCATGACTTAACATCCTCTCATTTCCTAGGGCTTTGTTATAAGTACAAGTATAACTTGGTGGAATTCTTTCATTTTCTTTCACTTTTGGTATTGGTCTCCTTTTGGCTGGTTTTCTTGAGTGTTTTCTAGGAAGTTATGCTTCCAGTTATTTCCAGTTTTATTTTTTCCTCTCCTTTGCCTTTTGTGGATCTTTTTTGTCGGTTTTCTTCTTTGTTATATAGTAACCCTTTCTTTTTATGTATATTTTATTATTTCTGATTATCTCTTTTCTTTCTATCTGGTGAGCTGATTTTGCCTGATGGTTCCAATCAATTCTAAATATATTTTTTAGTTGCATCCCTGTTAATACTATGTGTCTTGCTCTCTTCTTGTATATCTTGATAGAAAGGCATATCATTTTCGTAACATGATTTGGAATTATGTTTAGTTTGTTTTTTTGCAACACTGTCATAATTAATAGTATGTATGGAGTATAATACTCAAATGGATTTGAGGATTTGAGACCGCATTTGAAACTTTATAATCGGCTATGTTCTGGCATCTTTTATGAAGCCATTTCACAGAAGACAAATAAACACTGTAAATATTAATATTTAACTAAGTAATATACTTTAAAATATTGATGCTATAAAAATTACTATATCTATCTATCCATAGAGTACAAGCTATGTTTGGATTGTAAATTTTTTTTATAAATATGATAACTCATTCCTTTTGTTTGACATTTCTGGAGTTTAGTCATGAATGTTGGTTTTTCCTTTTAACCATCCTGATATTATTTTGAAATTTTGATTCTTATTTGACAGTCGCTTTGCTAATTTCTGGTTCTTCTTTTTTATTTCTATTTGTTTTGTGGTGGTGTTGACGATTTGAATAGAACGTGTTCATTTACTGTTAAAATACATTATCAAACATGTTTTATTGCTTTAATAATTTATTTTTAATCTAATTGTGGTGGCATTCACCACATAAAATATTAATACTCCTTTTCTGTTAGTAGAAATTATCAATTGTTAATGCAATTGTTACTGCATAATTGTAAATGTAATTATCAACTTTTTATTTAAATACCTAGTGGCATGGCTTATTACATTTAGAGAAATATGTATTTATTGGCTTTATTTTAAATATATTCCTTAAATTAATCAGTTTATTATTTGTAGAATTATTACATTATTATTGTTATTATTGAAAACCCTATTTCTACACATAACAAATTTAAACAATTAAATATATGATTTGCTGCAATAAAATCAATTTTCTAATGCTGATCGCATTATTATTGTCCAAATTTTATTTTACAAATTATGCTTTCGTTTTGATAATGTTTTTAAATACATGTTTAACTGATCATATTATTTATAAAATATTTACACCACAAAAAGAAATTACTTCACAAATTAAAAGGCGCTGTTTTTGATTATTAGTTAATTATAGTAAATGTTAACCAATATTTTTATTTGTTAATTTAAAGTTCATATCATTATTTCATTTTATAAACCTATACTCCTTGAAACGATTATATCGGCAATATTTCCGATAATTTGAATTACTAATGTTTTATATGTCAACAGACAAATAAATGTGTACCCCCATATTTTAATTTACACGAATATAAATGTGTTTAAAGTTCGTTGAAGGCTTTTTATCTGAAAAAACCCATTAAATTACAAGTGAATTTATATCAATGCAATGCAATGGATAAAATCATCAAATGAATTACAACAATTAACAAACATATTACAGTTTCGTGTTTTGCTTTTAAATTGAATTAATTTATTTTTTTCACTTTGGAGAGTTGCTTGATAACTCCAGATTTTGAATGCCCATTTCAAACATTTGAGACTCCTGAATATATTATTGAGGGTGGCCTTTCTATCTATTAGGAACCTTATTTTTTAATTTTTTAAGGCACATTTACTGAGGGGCTGAAGAGTACTCTCTAACTTGAAGCTCCCCCTTCCCCCCCTTCCCCCCAACTACCAACACCCTCTGATTTTGATATGCTTACACATTATGTTCGTGATTGGGATTCCCTCCTTCTCCTCCTGCTCAACAGCCCGCATCTTCGCTTCAACAACCTCACACTAATCTCGCCTCATGGTATCCCGGGAGATGTGACCTACGACGATCTCTGCGAACAGATGTTGGGCACCGAGTAAGCGGAGAAGTCCTTTTCTCTTTCTCTAACTGGGTGTATGTGTTCGTGTTCATGGTGTACATTCTTTAGCACAAGTTTGCACAATAGGTGAGTTTAAGTTTGGTTTTAGTGCGCGTTATTAATCTTTAGGCCTGTGCCCACCAAACGTGATGCTACGCGAAAATCTTAGTAGAAATTTTAAGATAAAAAGAGGAAACCTACAAAATAAAAAACATTTTAACTATGGAAGTCGAAGATGTTACTTATTAGAAGAAGGCGCAAGCAGGCAAGGAAGCGAAAGATGTGCGCTTTATTTAATGTAATACCTATGCTTCTGTGTAACCATTGTACTGGGTATCTATATATGGTATATAGAATACAATTCAATTGGAAACTATATTTACAGTAGACTCTCCCCCATAGTTAAGTTGAAGGGACCGAAGAGTAGGTTAACGTTAGGGGAAGATTAACTTTGGGAAGTTGTGTATGATATGTACATATTTTATTTGCTAACTGTCACAACTATTATTAAAATACTGTAGAAATAGCTTAAACATACAAATATATATTTTTTATTTATTTAATGTCAGGTAGTATAGTGTAAATATTGGATAAAATAAAACGATTGGACACTATTTATTAAATATTTATTTTTAAATGTGGTATATATAACGTACTCATAAAATAAAAAAATAAATCATATTCAATGTTTTTACATAAGTTACTGTATATTCATAACCAGGAATAACTATCAACTCACCTATTTATATAAAAGTATTGATTTCGTCGCGCGGCTTCGCAAAAAAGTTGAAACATTTCAACTTCCATTTGCCGCGTCGCGTCTCGTTTGGCGGGCGTAAGCTCATTGAAAAGTATGTATTTCGACTTTTTGCGGATGGCCGCGTCGCGTTTGGTGGCACAGGCCTTTAGTCTTAAAACCAACGAGTTAAAAGTTTTCGTGGTTATTTTTACTTTTATTATTTTTATTGCTTAATTTAAATTAGCTATAAATATCTCAAAACTGACTTTTAATTTGTTATTTAATATCATGAATAATATAAGTAAATATATAAATTCTAAGATATTTCTATTTATACATATTTAAGTATATTACTATAATAAAAGATTATATATGCCTACTTATATATTAATATAATACTTATTATACATATTTGCAAGCTTTGTTTGTTTATATTGAAATATTGATTTCGTCGCGCGGCGTCGCAGAAAAAGTTTAATAATTCCAACTTAAGTTTCGTCGTGTCGCTGCTCAGTGTAAATAGGCTCATTGAAATGTATCTAATCAACTGTTTGCGGCACATCGCATCGCGTAGCACTTGGTGAACATAGGCCTTTTTTAAACGTTTTAATTGGAGAACAGAACAATCAGTTAATCGCCCTAAATATTCAGTTGCCAACCACCAAGCTTTTGTAAGTTATATAAAATCCAACACCACATTAGCATTATTAATTTCTGACTGTGAAGGCAAAATTAAAGGCCAAAATTGATAACGTGTATAAGTGGGGTAATTTTTATAACATTTTTAGTCATATATTACATCAAATTAAAATTAGTCGGCTTGTATAAATTAGGTGCAAACAAGATGACTTACGTAAAATCATGTAATCTTGTAAAACATTAGATACTATAAAATAATACAAATTTAGATTGCTAGTGTATTATTATACACACAACAAAACTTAAACATCAGTTATTGTGGATGCTGTATTGTAGGATCGATTCAATATATTCAATATAACATTATAATATAATAATATTCAATAAATTCCAAAACCAAACTTAAACTCGTGAGTCGTTTAGGCGGTTTTAAGACCGGGTTAAAACTTTCTAAACGGTTTTAATAAATCAAATTTGTATTAGGTTTAAACAGACTTAAACTAAGACTAAGACTAAAACTAAGACTAAGACTCAGACTAAGACTAAGACTACGACCCCGCACTAAAACCAAACTTAAACTCACCTATTGTCCTTATTGTTATAGTTTTTCGTGAAGTAGAATATTGATATTATTAAATTTATGCACGGGAATGAATTACATCTTTGTGATAATATTCATAGTGATAATATAATTTTGCAAAAATCATTAAATTATTATTGTATATTTTTGCATTCGGTTTTTAAACAATACATTTTATTTTTATGTGAGGCGTTAATTTTCCCTTCTCTATTTTGTTTAAGAACTTATTGTATCCGAATTTTTGCCAAAAATTCAACATTTGAGCTAATTTATGTGTTTTTTAGTTCTACATCGATTCTTGCATTAACAATTTAGTGTTTTAGCATTTCAGTTATATTTAGTTTCAACAATTATTTTTGATAATATTCTAAATTTCAATGTAGCTATCAATCATATAATTATTATTAAATTGTAGTGTTATAACAATATTACTAAATTATATTTTTATACGATAAAAAGGAATAAAGATTTTGTTGTATTCATTATTTTATTGTTCGGCTAAATACATCAGCGTAACATTAGACACTAAAGTAATGATTTCTTAAAACAAACTGCCACATAAATTCCAAACAATATTATTTGCACATATTTACCTTGTTTCTTCTTTTACTTTACTTTACTCTAATTGTTATCTCCTGCATATCTCCTGGGTCAGAAAACCCCGCTGATAATTTATTAATGCAGATTAACGTCATGTTCGGGAAGATAAAACATCAGTTAGAAAATAATGTTTTCACCTCAATTTCAACAGCTACAACCTTTCTCATAATTAGGCAGAAGAGCACCTCCTATATATGACCACTTTGATGAGCTTTTATATTCTCCAGACTCACTTTATCCCAATGAACGGAAGAACCTTCCAGCTCGTCGTCTTATCTGTCTCCAATATTTAATTATCAATCAGTGTTTATAGCAGTTGCGTGATGGTGAAGGTCTGGTCTGGTCTCAGTGTTTCTCACAATCAAATGAAATCGATATTTTGTTATCGTCAGTTTCCGTTAATGTACGACTGTCACTAATGCCATCTATATGTGAGGCTCATTTATGAATTGTGTGTTTTCATTTGTGATAAATAAAATTTAAGTTGATTGTGTTTTTTTATTTTATCATCATATTGAAGCAGATTCAATTTATTTATTATAACACAGTGATACATTTTATTTTGTGTATTTTAATTTTTTTTTAAATCATACTTTACTCATTTTGTAATTTATAATTTAATGGCTTATTATTTACTGAGTATCTTATAAATATTCATATATATATATTCGGATGAAAGCATTTCAACTAGAAAAATTATTTACTAAGACCAAGTAAGTAACTGTATCACTTCTACATTAATTTTATCAAAAGATAATATTATTAATCTCTTCGAGAAAAACAGATCGCTTTCGTTGACGTTCTATATTATGTAGAAAGCTTATCTTCATTAAATGCTAATTATAATCTGCGAAATCGTAAAATTACATAATACCAAATATGATATTATATACTGGTCTGTAATACTGTCTGTCTATAATACTGTTTGTCTCCAATACTGTCTGAAGACAGTATAGTGCGATATAAATATTTCAGTCATTTCTGTGATTGTAAATCTGTACCTGTTTATTGTGGACATACTTTTAAATGTAAATATAAATTGTGTAGAAATATATATATGTATATTTTTGTAATACAAATTAACAAGTTATAACAGTGTATTTTACTGTATACATAATTAAATTGTTCAAAAAATTGAAATCGAAATATTTTCCAAACGGATAGTTTCTTTGTGATCTTACTAATAAATTGAGTTTAGTTTTGTTTTCGTTAAGACGCCTGCATTACTCGCTGTGTATGAAACTCTTCTTAATGAAAGTTTGAAATCATAGAGGATAGTTCATTGCTCCCCTTCACTTTCTCTTTTTCTCTCTCTCTCTCTTTCTCTCTCTCTCTCTCTCTCTCTTTCTCACACTCTCTCTCTCCCACTCTCTCTCCAGACCACATTATGCCTGTATTAAATTTTTAATCCCGACTGCTTTTCTGTTTGTTCTGCCATCTACTTAACATCTGAAGCATAATAATATTAATAATATGTCGTATTCGGTTAATCGTTTTAATTTCAGCTTTAAATAAACCAGTTTTTAATTTCTTGAAAATAAATCGTTCCCTAAATTATATTTACCATAAATCACAGCGAACACTCATTACTTAGTATTTACTGTACGTGAGTCTTTACCTAGGAATATAAATTCATAAATTATACATTATTTCTACAAGAAATTAATATTTATTTCGGATATCAATAGAATATTATTTCTCCGGTCATATCCCTTTTTTTGAATCATAGACAATCGAGATTTATATTTTTATTCTTATATATTAAAAAAACATTACAATTAAGTAATGTATTTTTGTGAATATGTTACTTAAACCGAAATACGACCAAATTTATTGTACAAGTTGTTTTTATAAATTAAATATCGTATGTATGTTATATAGTTTACGATTTGTTATAAACACGACAGAATTGTTAACCGATTTGCTGTATTGAAACCAAAAATAGATAACAACTATTAAATGGTTGCTTTCTGTTAATTGATTATTATATCTTATTACTACAGCAAAAAAAGCAGTTTCATCTATTGTATATATTGAAAGTGAATCACATATATATATATAATAAGTGATTATAATATAATATATAATAAGTATAATATAATATATAATAAGTGAATCATATTATTTAATATATTTGATTATGTAGTGGTGTGTAATTTATTTATACAGTATGTGTCATTTTATACCAACTAAAACGTGCAGTAAATAATTAATAGAAAAAAAAGGTTTGTTTATAGATGATAAACAATAAAAATGACAGATTTTATGGTTCAACTGTTAAACTGTTTTAGCTGTCAATCTAGAAAGTCCATAAATATATATACATGCTACGCTAATAAAAACCATATACAGTATATACGTTCTATCATATAAAGCGATAATCTTAAACATATTATATAGATGTTCCCTCGTTAAAATTGACAATTATTATGTTATATTGTACACATTAACCTGCATTCGTCTTGGTTACCACTCGATCTGGTATAGATATATTGTTCAGCTGAAGGTGTTCAACAATGGTCACTGTATGTTGTTTAGATCAAATCCGGCTTTACTTGGTTTGGTTTGGTTGAATTACAGTGACAGTCTTATTTCTCAATGTAAACCGAATTTGTCTCTTCTTAATTCTGAAATAATTGTTTTCTTTCTACAGCTTATACTTAATTGTGCACCGCATTATGGGAATAGTGATGGTGTAAACTTCCGCTGATACTTCTAAGTTCCGCAGCATACATTTAGTTACATCTCTTTACTCCATTAAGTTTATATTATACGTAGGTTGTTGCACATGTTTTGTCTTCACTGATCTTATATGGTCTACACCCACATATTGATTGTGCCTTTCGGATTTCGGTAGACTATACTTCAATTCCACCGAATTGACCCGCTATCTTATCGTTGTCATCTTACTATAGTCAACTATTTTTTTAGTTTAGCTATTTCATTGTTATTTATATACGTGGGTCTTTATGGCAACTTATTCAATTCCTTTGAATATTCTGTTGTTTAGTCTTGATTGTTATTTCTTATCAATATTTATTTCTTGTAGTTTGCTAGTTGTTTCGTTAATTTTCGGTTATTTATTATTTTAAATTTTGTTATTTTTCGTGGACCTATTTAGGTCTGAAATGGAATGTAGTAATTCAGTGTGGGAAATAATGTATAAACTTTTTTTTATAAACCAATTTTGGAAGTGAAACAATTCGTTTAGGTTCAGATAATGTGTTGTTTGTATCCTTTTTATATTCAATTTACAACACTATATGGGAAATGTTGCCTTTACACTGTGTCATTTTCGATCAAATTGTGTTATTGTTCAATATATAAATTGATCATGCGGGAGTCACGAGTGTGATGAACACGTCATTATGAATCACATACATGAGCACATCATGATGCGTCACATACATGAGCACTCGTGATGCGTCACATACATGATCACGTCGTGATGCGTCAAATACATGAGCACTCGTGATGCGTCACATACACCACACATTATCACGTCATGGTGCGTCATATATATTATCGCGTCATGGTGCGTCACATACATTATCGCGTCATGGTGCGTCACATACATTATCGCGTCATGGTGCGTCACATACATTATCGCGTCATGGTGCGTCATATATATTATCGCGTCATGGTGCGTCACATACATTATCGCGTCATGGTGCGTCATATATATTATCGCGTCGTGGTGCGTCACATACATTATCGCGTCATGGTGCGTCACATACATTATCGCGTCATGGTGCATCACATACATTATAGCGTCACATAAATGAGCACAGCATGATGAGTGACATACATGAGCATGTCATGATGCGTTACACACATGAACACGTCAAAATGAGTCATACATGAGCAAGTCATGACGCGTCACATACAAGAGCATGTCATGATGAGCACGTCATGATGCATTACATACATGAGAACGTCAAAATAAGTCACATACATGAGCAAGTCTTGACGATACATGAGCACGTCATGATGAGTCACATACATGAGCACACGAATAAGTGAGCTTTTTTTTAAGTGAGCGAATATCGCTTTTTTTAAACAATAAAAAATTATATTGTTAATATATATTATGATTATTATTTATATTATTATATAAATATGAATATTGAAAAATAAACAATTGTATCGGAACATATATATCGAAGCATATAATTTATAAGCAGTATATGCGAGTATTAATGAGGAATAATACCCCCGAAACTGATCTGTAAATGTACTATTATTTACAGTTTAAAAACAACATTTTCATAAAAACTCAAACTATATTGCACTCACTAAACCAATGACAAATATAATATTTATACAAAAAAATATCTTCCCAAAGGATCCGTAATCTCATTTGCAAACATATGTAATGTATTTTATAACAGATGTTTTATTTAATTATTCTTTATCTCATTTGAAAGTTCAATTCTTTTTATTCATGGGATTGTTTAAATATAGAACATGGGTGAATATTGTGTAAGTGAAGCTGTTAATATGCGTTCTTTTAAAATAACAGATTTTATACTTTCACACAAACATAGAAAATATTTAATAATTTATACCTAATTACTTAAATATAATACTATATTTCACTAGATCCAGAACAAAATTTTGTGGTAGTAGTAATTATTTGTAAATTAGTTTAAACCATATTAAAGGAGAATAATATTTACAATTAAATTAAAATTATTTATTTAGACAAATAACTCAAATAAATTTGGTATGCCGGAATTTATATTCACCCTATAAAAATACGCAATCTACTCAAATATTTCACATAGGAATTGATCTCCACACATAGATTTAAATTTGTGAGCAATTAATATTGTCATCTTAAAAAATTTAGCTTAAGTACTACCCAACCAATTCTATGGATTTTCAACCATTTAAGGACGCACATATCTACGTGTTTATTTCATTTGCAACTGTTATCATTGGTTCTTCATTTGACAACAATTCCTCAAGCGATATTGAAAATTCGAGGTTTCTTCGTATATTCAATAACTTCCTTAAAACAATCAATAAAAATTGCTTTTAATGAGACCAAAATCAAATATTTGAAGTAGAACTCACATAGACTTTTACTAATTAAACATAGTAAACTCTCCAAATATTTAGTTTTGTTAACATCTTCGTTTTAATAATTATAATAAAAAAACTGAACTGATTTAAAACTTGAAGAGAACAAACATCATTTTAATAAATAATTTATGTAATATTAAAAATAGTATTCAACATACCAGACACACAACTAATACCTGCCGTTACATTATACAAAAATATTTCATAACATGTGGTTTTAACACATATTATTTGTTAAGAAAAAACGATCTATCTATTAAATAATTAATTAATTGTATTTCTTTATTCATTTCAGTTACTCCTTATTATTACTTCATGTAAAATGAGTATATATATATATACATTTATAGAAATTGGTCATTTCTAATAAAAAGCTTATTGATTGATAATGTTTATATGTCATATTATTTAGTTTTTTAATTAAATTTACTGCACAATAAAAGATAAAACGCTGACTGAAGTCTAAAGTTCTGTGAAATAATTGTTTTTATTTCAACTGTGTTTATCTTAAACATAACCTCAACAATATGTAAAACATCGCAATCAAGCAAAACACAAAAAAGCAAAACCGTGACTAAATTTTTATTTTAATGAGCCTAATTAATCGTGTATAATATTCAATTTTCTATATATTTACTAATTTAATCACTTTATCATTTCGTGTATTTCAGCCATTGCTACTCACAGAAAGATCTCATCGGTATTTCTCTGAGAAGTTCCGTTAACGCTGTCTACGGCAAGATGACTGCAATTGATAGGTGAGACCAAACTCATTTCAATATGTCTTAGAGTTAACACAGAGTTTATTATCAGATGAGAAAAAAAGAATTAATTGAAAGCAGTTATCTTCGGTACTGAATATTCCAGAAATTTTCATAATCTTATCTATCTTGTTATACATTTCTTTCTTTTTTAATCTATTCATTTTCATTTATTTCTTTTTTAATCTTTTTGTTTCAACTCTGTCGTGCTCTATTTGTATCACTGTAAATATTATAATATTTATAATTATCATCATTCGTTTATTATTCGAGCATGTTTAATAAGCTTTTAATAGGAGGATCAATATGAGTTTTTTAAATATGGAAAAAATATTATAATTTTTAAATATTACAATGTTCCATAAACAACTCAAAATGACTAATTATATAATACATTTCATATAGTCTACTTTTTACTACAATACTTTTTTTATATATTTTAATATTATTCTAATGTGTGTTTTTGTTTTAGATCAGTATTTTATTCAAATTCTTATATTTTCATCTTTCTTTTTGTTGTAGTATAGTTTTATTTGAAGTTCAGGTATAAATTAAATGAATTTTATATGAAACTAACAACAATTTATTAATTCGTGCAATATTTCACTTGAAAATGTTTATAAAAGTCACGTACATATTCTTACTAATCTAATTTTTTAATTCATTATCTCTAAATATCGTATATTCTTTCGCAGCTTTAACTCCAACAGCTTTCTCTCTTTCTACTCTCTCTCTCTACACTATCCTTACTCTCTGATGTACATCCATGTTAATATTTTTTATCTCTCTCTCCTTTATCCCCTTTATTTCATTTCTCTCTTCTATCTCTCCTCTATCCTCTTTATTTCAGTTCTCTCTTCTATCTCTCCTCTCTCTCCTCTCTCTCCTCTCTCTCCTCTCTCTCCTCTCTATCCTCTCTCTCCTCTCTCTCCTCTCTCTCCTCT
>JAUZND010000910.1:6296-35076 GCA_034780555.1 Coelogynopora nodosa | reverse complement strand
TCTCCTGTTCCTGGCTAGCAGCTGTGCTAGTCGATAGTTAGCGACCCTTAATGGGTTCGTTTGGTATGAAAAAAAATTGAGAAAATGGTATGAAAAATGTGAGTGACCGTGACTCTTTAAGAGTCATTGGTGAAGTGGGCGTGCTTCATAAACTACTCACTGCTCCAGAATCAGGTCCCTTGACCGACTTTGATATTACTTGAATTGTCGTTAAATAAATATTATTATTATAATTGACATTACAAGAATGACAAAAAATGACGCGAATAGTATAAGAAATTTTAACATATTAATATAAATATACTTTTTTAAGCATTGTTAACGTTATTTTATCAAGTAATCGTAACCTATATAGGTTCCTTATAAATGCATGTATTTTTAATTTACTAAATTCTATTTTTACACATTAACATTCCCATTGTCAGGACGGCCATATTGTTGCTAATGGTACGGGGGACAGTGCCACTCTCCAGATCAAGTCAGCGACCAGAGATGACGCAGGCAACTATACCTGCTTGGTCACGATAAGTAATCCCCCTCTGTTCGCCAATATTGAAACAGCAACTGGAGCAGCTCGGGTTACCGTATCTGTCAGCGTTCTGGGTACATCTTGGCGTCTTATTCTGTGCCTTTTAGTCATATCGAAATTTACTATACGTACACATTAGTAATGTTAAGAATTTATTGTAATATTGCATTACTATATAAATTTATGGCGAATAGCGGTTATGATAATTAATAATAGTATATAATTACTGAAATACAACAGACATCACGTTATGCTATGTTTTAAAATATTTAAAATATTTACGAATTAATTTTCTATGCATTATGTAATTTATTCTTTTCGAATTGTTCAACGATAATATTACTCAATGTTCTGAAACTTAATTTGATTTTGTTTGAGCAGTTGGTTTTGTGTTGTTTTGTTTTATTAATTTCGACTCCACATTAACTCTCCTTATAGCCAATGAGCGACTTTGTGGAAGTTCGGGATTCCATCATAAAACAAACATATACAATATTTTGTTTTACTGGATATTGTGGACCGATTCCAAAATTAATTATTGGTAAACAAATGAAAGTCTAATTAATAATAAAATTCAAGGTACAAAATACTACAAAACGTTAATAATACGACAAAAATAACTTTTATTAATTAATTAATTATTTAAATTATAATTATGCATACAAACGTATTTATATTTTAAATTATAAAGTATACATTTAGAAACATATATTTAGCTAGTTTGTGGAATTGGTTCTTTATTGTAATGTGACCTCCTGTGTTTCTTTCTTTATAGCCTACGAGGTTACATATATTGTACAATAAGGTCAGCAGAATGTGTTAAAGACATTAGAGAGCACATTAGTTCTTATCTTCAAACACCCCGCTGTGATATGATGTAGTTATATAATTATTATGCCTCTTATCATATGCTTCGGTAAAATATATCACTTCAAATCTATTCACTTCATATTATTATGTTGAAAAACTTGACAAAAATTAATGCACTTGATATAATTAATCGTTTTCTAGCATACACCTATATTTTCAAAATAATTATCAAAGAATAAAAGACTCCATCTTGGCTGCAGCATCTTGGTTGTCATGCGAAGCATAGATTATGTTATAAATATTATATTTTAATATTTTGTTATTGAAAAGTTGAAATAAAGCTGATATTTATTAATTTTCACATTAACACATAATTATAATGTATAACATTTAAATTTTAATTTTTAAGTTAACTGTCACTGAATAATCATCATATTATATTACATTCTGATATGTTAATATGTAAATAAGATTTAAGCAATGCCATCATTAACATTATTAATTTTTTTATGAAATTTAAAAATTTCCTCCTATGTTCTCCTGTTTGCATTTTTACGAAATTTCTTTTTAATTTTGCATATTATTTTTTAGTAAGACTCGTGATGTTTGATCTTCCAATCTTCGATTGATTGCAATTAAATGTGTTCAATTTATAATGTTTTTTATCGAAACTCAACTTAACAGTTTTTGTTGTTGTTGTTTTGTATACAACATTTTCAATAGTTATTTTCTGAAACGAATATAAATTTATTTTGTAATTATCTTTGTTAAAATTCAATATATCGAGCATTATTAAAATATCATTCAAATATATAAAACTATTTTTTAACAAATCACAGAAATCCAACAGAAACAAAACATGAGCATAAAGCTTCGAAAACAAAATGTTTGGTTTTAGTATAATCGATAGTCAACTCGCTAGTGTAGCCAACTCACTAATATAACCTCTTATTGGATTTGGTTTTCTAGTATAAGCAATGCATTCACAAAATATTGATTATAATTGTCCGATTCAAAGTTGTTAATGCAAAACATTCAATATATAAATTATTTACTTCCTCAATCACATCATAAAAAAATACAATTAATTAATTCTAGGCTATAAAAACTCTCTGTACGTAGAACACAATAAAACTTCTTAATACCTGTTACATTTACAAAGAGAGCACCATCTATTGGGGGGGTGGGGGGGGGTGGTAGGGGGGGGTATGGAATCTCAAAGCAAATTACGTGGTTTTGCACTTGTATGTAAATCAAATTGCTTTCCAAAATAATTTGCTAGAATTGTCTAAACTTTTCTGTGAAGTCCATATAAATATTTACTCCCATTGTGTCACTGAATTTTATCCGTAAGCAACCATTTTCTTTCATGTAATAAATATTTACTAAAATAAAAATGTATTCATATTTTTATACATGACATAAATTTTTACCCTTTTTTAATACATTTAATGTTTGAAATTAGTATTATATTTGTTATGTTTATTTTATTGTAAAATACTAAATATGAGTTAACTTTCTAGATTTATATACGTTATTATTATTGATATAAAACATTGCTGCAACAAAATATGGAGTAGATGTTTCTAATATGTTTATTTTTCCTTAAGCATTATAGCATGTTTTGTATTACAAATGTATATATTAATACATTTGTGTATGCATACAGCAATGAAAGTATTATATATAAGGATGAATATGTCTTTCAATTCTATTAATAACAGTAGTATAGGAAGGGTCGAATCGACCCTTCCTATACTACTAATAACTAGTTCAATTATATTTAAACACTTCATCCATATTTATACTTCAAAATAAAGTATACCCCGTATTCAGTAAACGTGTCCACTGAAATTGTTCACCGCTTAAAATAAAAATTTTCGATAATAACAACTAAATTTTTTAATGATTTTTCAAAGTTTAATTCATAATAATAATAGCCTATGCATGCATAATTAATGCATATATTTATAAATTCAATCTCATTAAGGAAAAACACAAAGATTATTACAACAATGAATACAAATAAACAAAATTTTAATTATTTTTGTTAAATGATAATGTCTATACTTTAAAGATTATTTTGCCAATGTAAAGAATGCTTCTATGCACCTACATATCATTTAAAGTATGCTTTCTTTTAAAGAGTCATTCGTGTTTTTTCTTTCAGGAAAAACAATTCAGGATACCATAGAAGAACTGCAAAAACAGATTGAACTAGTAGAATCTAAACAAAAAAATTGTCAACGTTTAGAACCTCAGGTTCAAAAACAAAAAGAGGATATCGCAATTCTTACATCCAAAGAGGAGAAGTTGCAAATGAATGTTAAGAATATCACATCGAAATATGTCAGGCAAAAGAAAAAAATTCGAGAAATTATGGTTAATGAACACAATTTGCAAAATAAAGTCGGAACATTGACATCGAAATATAACAATCTACAATCGGAGATGGAAACATTAAGATCTAAAGTTAAGAAACAGAAAAAGGAAATTTTTTACTTGAAAAATAAACGTAACTATATTCCTCCACAAATATGTCTAAACTATGATATTTGTTATTTCACCTTACAGCAACTAATACTTTGCATTTCTCTATTTTTAGCCTTAAATCTCTATGTACCGCATACCCAAAGTGAGTTGATTAATTTAAATATTTAATCATTTATATGTACTAGTTTATTACAACTACATAGTTTTTGAAGTAGATATAATATCTTTTAATTTATGTATATTACATAAAATATAATTAATTAATTTAATTTAACTTAACTTAGTATGTTATCAATTTAAAAAATGTATTCGTGTTGGTGTCATTTTCAGTGTAAATTTAAATTCTAAATTGTTTGCAAGAAAATGTTTATGAAATATTTATAAAAACAAACTACATTAATGTGGTAATTAATAGAAATTTATTCTACAAAAATATATATAATACAAGCTTTATTTTTATGACTTATATAATATATACAAAACAAATATCCGAATAAAGTTATCTAATATGACCAATAAACATAATGTAACTATAATCTAGGAGTAGACACAGCTTTGAAACAGTTTGGTGATTCACTTTAAATTAAAATGTCACAATTTTTAATGTTTTGCTCTATTTATAAGCGTGTCAACTGGGGATAAGCAATATTTAATTAGCTAAAACGCTATATTTAATTATAGTATTTAAAAAGTGGCCTTGAGTATACAAGTACAGGTTTTTTTACAAAATAACGCAAAATCAAATTTAAGAAACAACACAATGCATTTTTTAATTATATATATTTCATGGAAATATTAACTTATTAAAGGAAGACACAGCTAGATTATAAGATTGACTCATTAGTAAAATATCACACAATTATGTGCAATGCTACAAAATTGATCATTACTTCATATTCGATTTAAATAATCAAATTAATAATTTTTTAATTAAATTTATAATAAAACTGCACAGATACCAATTGAGTCTCATTTTGAAAAGGTGATATTATCACGAAATAAAACACCAAAATATTTGTTCTCCTTATTTATCATTTTAAAATTTATTTATTAACACGGAATTAAAATCAATATAAATACAATAGACATTATATAATATGCTTTACAAGGAGTACAATATTTTTATGAAAATGTTTACAATAGATTTTTTCAATCAAGTGTTGTAGAGTTATTATACGTCGATATCTCAGCGTCGATAATAATATTCTACAACATTAAATTTTCTTAGTAATATTTTTGTTACAATTTTAAAATAATGAATTAATTAAAATATATTAAATTTATTTTTTATAAAATTCGTTCTCTATTATACTCCTTTAAATAAATTAATTCAACCATTTGCATTTGTAAATAAATAATTGTTTCACTTATATATTTATTAAGAAAATATTTAATTAATTGAACGGATATTTATATATACTTTATTATAGTAAACTTAATTACACTATGGTTGGATTTTACATACACCATGTAAAATAGTTATGTTTATATCTAATAACATATTTAATAACGTCATATTCGTAATACATGTTATGTAAATAACCATATTTTTACAATTATCCATTTCTGCAAAAAGTTATAATCTTTTTGTTTTTACTTAATTGTAGAAATGCTGACAATGGCCGGTCAACCTGACCATGAATTGGGTTTTGTCGGTCCCGTCAGCTTGTGCACTCCAGATGGCAACTGGGTGTTTCAAATCAATAAACTTTATTCCGCAGAGGAAAATCTGAGAAAATGGAACGACATTTTAAAGGGTGGAACCTTCAGTAGTCTTGATAGTATAGGGGTTATGTTGCCGGCATCTCTTGGTGGGACTCTAGTGTCCGCTTATTTGTTTGGATACAGTTATTCGGAACTGCAAGTATTAATAGAAATATATGATGTAGAGTACAACGAAGAGATCGTTTTGCCCCTGAAGGGGCACTTGAAAGTACAAATTGGTGGTGATGTAGTTGAAGCACACTTCTCTCTTAATACGATAAATCGTCGGATTACTGTTCTTGGTATGAATAAAATCACTCTTAATTCCACAATGATTCCAGCCATTCATTTTAAATTTTCTCCTATATAATAAAATCACCACTATAACGAATGGCCCATAAAAGAATAATTATTGATATTTGCAGCTTTTAGTAATAATTGTTTGGATCACTACATTAAAATTATCAACGAATTAATTTATCATATATTTCAATTATATTTAATCTATAAATAACTTCATTGTATAATTCTGCACAATAATTAATGAATGAAAATCTAAATTTCAGTGCAGGTTTCGATAATGTTTATTCATACAGTTTTTCCAATTTACCTGTATCACATAATTATGTGTCGTCATTATATAATATTCTAATAAATCGCCGACAGTTCTAATTATGGTTTGTCTCTTTGTTACTTTATTCATATCATAATTTGTACATTCTAAAACTTTATAAGAGTCCATCGTACACTGAAAATTGGCATGCAATGTATTAAAATGCGTAAATACATGTAAGCATCATTTATACGTTGTTGTGGCCGGATACAGTAATATAATACTGATTTTAAAATGTCTCAAAATGAACACGTAAATAATTATATATCTTTTTTTTTTTTTGAAAAATGTATCAATCTAAAATGACGAAAGCATCATCGTTGTTGTAAATACAGGAAGCAAATATGTATGTAACATGTTGTGAAGGTAAAGTAATAAATACAGACACGCGATCTATAGTTTCATTTCAAAATGTACAGAATTATCAGGCTGATTAAAAGAATATCAAAACGTGTGTGAATCTGACTGTATGAGGTCCAACATGTAACTGCGTCAAAATATAAAGAATAATATTATAAACAATTCAAATGAATCTCACTGCTTATTACTTACACACTACTTACTATATCACAATTATATTATATCACAAGAAGTCGCCCATAAAAAGTGATGTTTTTGTTATTCTGGACACAAATCGTAGTATCTTAATTAAAAACTCTTATAAATTAGATATATATGTGAAAGTGAATTCGGCAAATAGAATAATTGTCATCAACATGAATTTACAACAAATTCTAAAAAAAATTAATGCTCAAATGGTGTGGAGGGGAAATTGGATTAATTACAATATGTATTGAAAGGTGAAAATATATTTCTAAAAAGTGGACACTTTTATTGTGCAATCAATATATATATTTTAATTAAATATAATTAAACTATAACAATAAGACATATAAAGAATATATAAAATTAACATCATTTTAACGCCCTGTTAAAAACTATTTTACAATAGTGTAAATATATAAAAATAGATACGTCCTAACAATGAGTAGGTACAGCCGAACTTGTGAAAATATAAGAATGGTTATTTTTTTAATCTGTATAATAAATAATATACATGAGGCGTTAAAAATACCCCTATAATCATATTTTTATTCCATGTTTTTTAGTTTTTGAATATTAAATATATATATTATTTATTTATAGAGTAAATATAATACTAATAAATTACAAAACTATGATTACGTAAATAAACGTATTCGAGTCCGCTTTTAAAATCTATTTAAAGTAAAAACCTCCTACATTTTCTTATTACAACACATAAAATATTTATTGTAAATATATTAATTATATAATTATAATTATAACAAATACAAAAATATACATAAGCGCGCATACTAGTCAGTTTTTAAAAACTAATTTACGGTAATTAAACTCGTCTGTTTTATTTTCCCATCTTTCTTTCTATATCTTTAATCGTTCTCTTTCTATATTATCAATATTTTTTTCCCGACCGCTAAACGTTATTTTTCGAGTTGGAGTATTCTACATCGGATAAATTTTGTTTTGTGAATATCAGATGTATAGAAGAATTTAAGAACATTGTTTTCCTTCACCTTGATATTTCCTACATAAGCAGCATTTCTGACAAGTGTAATAACATTTTTAACATAAATCTGTCATTTTATACTAAAATTACTCAATCAGTCTGGGAATTAGAAGTAAGTAAATACAATGATTTTGAATTGTTCACAGAATAGAACACGGAAACTGATTGATTGTTTGTTCTTCAACACTTTTGATTTCATTATTTAATTCGTGTAATGCTCTGTAGAATTGAAACGGTCGAATTAAGGGCTAAACATTTCGCAATTAAACCAAAATGTTTTTTTTATAACAATGTTTTCTAATCAGTACAATATGGCATGCCAAGAAGTATTGCTGCTTTCATCGAAAACCCGACATCCCGGGTGGGCATCGAAGATGGCCATCCTTGAAACCCATGTAAGTCGGGTTTTATATAGGCTTATATTGTAAATTAAATCTGTATTTTTTTAACTCACCGGAACCTAATATCCGTAATAAGGGGACAGACTTTTGCCTGTAAATAATACTTTTTCTTTTTGCGCATTATATGTAGCAGAACTCATATGTAGTATATGTAGTAAAACTCATGTAGCCTATACATGAGTTTTATTAATTAGTTTATGTTTAATGAGTGGAGTTTATTTCTGATTTTTTGTTGCTTCAGCATGATATTTCCGACATCTACAATATTTATGACAATTAAAATCCACTTTTGACGGTTAAATGTCAAAACGGTGTTTGCGTGTTTACTAGTTCTGTCTAGGAATTCGAAGTTAGCCAATATAAAACATTTCTTTTATTCCTAAAGTTATAGCCTTTTGTTATAATGAGCAGGATTTTTTCAATATTACTGGCATTATACTATTTTCAGTTAGTTCATATCGTTCATTGACAAGCATAGTTGTTTGTGATGAATTCAAATATTTCTCAAAACCATAATAAATTAAAATAAAGAGTTATACTGCACATTTGATATCAGCGGTTATTGAAGAAAATGATTTTCACTATAGCATCATTCTTTATTCAGTATGGGATATGTCAAGGAGTACTTCTGCTTTCATCGAATTTAAACTTTTGCAAACCATTATTCGATCGAACTGTCATGGTGAAACACGTCACTACTCACTATCCAGAAAGCCGCATTGGATGCGCAGCTATTTGCCACGAGAAGCGATCTTGTCTTCTTAAATATAAGGCTCAGCGGTGTACATGTTACCTCTATCCAAAGGGGCAAATCACTCCATCTAGAGTTTCATCAGAGAGTGGATTCTACAGCTGGATAGTATGCCCTGACATGGTCGATTTCGAAGCTGAAACAGTTAGCTATTACGTCAGCCGAGTGTTAGCCAATCACAGTCAAGCTGAGCTCAATTGTCTGCACTCTGGAGGAAGGCTTGCGGAGTTTAATACGCCAGCAAAGCAAGAGGCGGTTTTTAATTGGATGCTTAAAAATGCAAGAGGTATTAATCGATATAATCATTTAATATATGCTAACTGATTGTACTGTATGATCAAATTCAGACCTACGGCCTGTGCCAATCAGGATATTTGTTGAGCGTCGTGTTTCTGCAGTGGAATGTTTTTGATAGAAAATGCATTTGGCATCCGAGCAAATAATGAAAAAAATAATAAATAACACGACTCATTAATTTTATTACAGCAATAATGAACAAATTGACAATTAACACAATTCACAAATTTTATTACACAAATAGTTTAGGCGCCAGACACAAATATTGATTATAATGAATTCATTCAAAGTTTATGGGTCCATTTTACTATGAGAAAGCAATGTCTGTATTCTAAGTGCGCACTAAATCATATTATAAGTATTAATTTTTCAATTAAATGTTATCAGGTAACCAAATAAATTTAAGGCATGTGAACAAACGGGATAAATAGTGTCCCTCTTAGTGTCTTGTCGGAACTTTGTCCTTCAAATTGCGATTGTCCCGCCAAACTTGGGATGTTGGATAGTGTGCAAATTATATTTACCATGTTTACTATATTTGCTATTTATATTAATTGCCAACATATCTAATAAAGTCGCGCACTTTTATATGAAATTCACAAATTTTCCAAATTTAGCCTATCTATCCTTGAGTATTCTTAAATTTAAATAAATCGAATCATAAAGGACTGAACATCGATTGGTTTAGCAAAATGTATCGACTATATTCAAGGAAAATCAATATTTATTTATTTACTTCTTCTAATTTAATAATGATAAGTTTTTGTGATTCGTTGCTTTAAGATTGAATGTCTGGGTTAGTTAAATGCGGAATATTCGCTCCGTTGTTAACCAGATATTATCTCCTTATCAAATTGACTGATTCAACATTTTTTATCAAAATTTTGTTCCCAATAATTAGCTGAAAAATTACTGCCCAAAAATCGTTCCTGGAAATTTTCTCTCAAAAATTCTGCGTCCTGGAAAAATTCACACACAAATAATTAGTCAAATGTTTTCTTCCTTTATAATTAACAATTATAAAAAATTATTACAACACTATTAAATAATTATATAATGTAATCAATATATATTATTCTAAAAAGGATACATGTGCTGGCTGCATAGCCATATAATTGTTTTTTAATTTATAAAACAGTTAAAATACGATTCACAGCTTGTATGCAAATTAAAATTAATTTTTCAATTCTTTAAATTCAAAATATGTGAGTGATGCATATCATACATAATTTTTAGTAACGTAATTATAACTGCAACAAAGTGAAAAAACAACTATTAATCACAGCTAGCTTATTTAGTATAAATTAATATCCTATTCTGGCCATCTTTTTCAGACCCAGACTCGTATACCAGTAGTTTACAATAAAAAAAACATGAAACTTGAGATCGTAAGGATTAAGAGGAGCAAGTTGTTGGGTAACAAAAGTCCGTGTTTCAAATACTCGATAATCACAAAAATCACATTTGGTTTACAGATATACATTCATGATTATAGTTTTAATTAATTTCTAGATTATTTTCGTAAAAAACTAAACTGTCTATAAGGCTTGAACTAATAGCCATCAATAAATTGCGAAGCCTTTCTCCTTTCTCTATTATAGCCTTCAAATATAAACTCTTCTTCTGCCAGTTCTCGTTCATCTTTACTTTCGTCTGTATAGGTATCTACTAACCCTCCTTTTGGAATGTCAGATTTAATACCACTGATACAACATTTGATATCAAACTCGTTTTAAAATGATATCCTAACTATGCTGCAGGATAAACAGTTGGTTATTGATTATCAATGTGGTTTCGAAAAGCAATTTAATGTTATGCTGGTTTATTGCACACCCCATCAATATGCCAGGAAGTAACATTTGTGTATATTTAATTTGTAAATAAAGGTGCTACAAATTTTTTTAAAGTTTACTATAGTAGTTTTAGTATATTTATAGTATGAAAGTTGCTTTCTGTTTGTGTTACATGTTTTCGAAGTCATTTTAAATAGTCCCGGTTCTTTTTTGTGATTATTAAAATCGTTTTCAAGAAGAACTATCTAATTATTTAACTATAGTTTTATTTATCATTTGCTACAAATATTGTTAATATTATTATAGTCACGTTAAGCTTAAACTGTTATGTATGCTTTCAGCGCTCCGGTACAGAGGTTCTTTTCTGGGCAACTCTCAAGACTACGTTCAGTTACACAGTGCCGGAGTTCGACCGAAAATAACCGGAAACGCGTCTACCGGATTTTATAATCAAATTGAAGGGAACGTCATGACATTCAATGAGCCCTATTTGAAGCACCTAGATGGCGCCTTAGCAGAGCACTACATGTACATGCTGCTGGTGACAAGGAGCCTCACCGGGATGGAAAAGCCCTATTTCAGTTATAACGATTTCAAAGACGAAAAATTACTTTACATCTGTGAATGTGTAGAAATGTGAATCCTCGTTTTTCTCATTTTTATCACAATTATACGATACGTAACTATATATAATAGACATGTCATGTTCTGTATGAATCCGTAATAGTGTACTGCAAAAACGATGTACTTTTGAAATTATTACACAAATATATGTTTTTTCTATCGGTGTATCTTTCATCTGTGCCATTATAGATTAGTACACTGTTGTGTTTACAACACATCTACCCCACAGTGATAAAAAGAAATATAAAAGTACGAAAAAAACACGAAATTAAAGTTTATTTTTTCCCAAAAAGTTATGAAGGTACTAATTAAAATGACTCAATAATATATAAGTACAGAAACCATTTTTCAATCAAATTTAATTAATTTTACTACTATATCAAACTGTTCAACCATTTAATATTTTATTTGACACGTTTATTAACTTATATTTTTATTAATGAACAAGACCGCAAAATTGTTATTATTAAAAGTTCGGGCAATATATTGCTTTTGCATACATAAAATATTAACAAAATAGTCAGTATACTATAAGAACACATTATACCACAATAATACCACAATATATTGTTTAACAAAGTCGTTAAACAATATATTGTGGCATGCAACAACTTGCTAAATATATATTATAATTACACTGGTGATATTTTATATACACATTTATACACATTTATACACACATACACATTATATACACATTTTATATTTTTAATTAAATCTTCTTTTTCTGGGTACTTTTAGGGTTCTGATTACGATCATCTATACTTAATTTTTGTCAATTGTCTGATCATTTTCGTGTACAGAAATTGACCATTTATAAAGATTTTTCTATATTTCAAACCATACAATGGTATCATACAATTATAATTTCTTAATCTGTGCTGAACTAAACTCAAAACTGGGTGTGTTTTAAGTACGGGGTCGAAGCATTGATATTTAGCCTATAATAGACTAATTATGCAATAATAGTATGGAGTGAAGATCCACTTACAGTCTGCCATAGCTGAATTGGTACACAATAGGCATAGATTGTGAACCTTGAATGAATGATTATGCAATAAATTCGTTCTATTAATTATACATTACCTACATAGTAATATCTACATATTCTATCAGATTTTTAGATAACCCATTATGCAGCTCAGCTTAATATTGTGTAATGACTCAGAACTCTATAAATAACTAGCTCAGCAATATATTTCAGAAAGGTATGCGAGTGTTTCTAGTTCGGTTTGCTATATCTGCGATTTATTTACAACAAAGTCAATTGCAGAACAATTACTCATCTATAAAACTTGGGCCTACCAATGATTTAGTGTGAGCAAAATAATCACATATACAATTGTTTTTTTTACCAAAAATTGCCGGAATTACAGCGAAAACCAAACAGTCAATAATCAATTCCACTGTCCGCTCATCAATGAAACGGCCCCACATAATGACCTACTATGAATCCGAAAACCTACTGCAGCCTACTGCTAAAAAATAACTACCTCCATCACCTACAACGGTGGAGAAAACAGGTGGAGAACAGAGCTGTCCTGTCAATGACAATTAGAAACCTCATTTGATTAACAAGAAAGCTGTAAGCATCAATGTCTGAGCATCAAAGTGTTGCAACACAATAACATAAATATGTGGACTGGATGAACATAGGAGTCTGAACTTAGTCAACAAAGTATTGCTTATATGGAACCCACTGATGCCACAATGATGAAGAATTTTATTATCGCTATTATACACGCCGGGAATGCTCTCAAACTTGCTTTTGGATTGAGGTGCATAAATACATTATATATAATTTTAATGTACTTGTTCCAAATTCTTGTTTCACAGCTGCTATAATAATCCACAAACGATGGGAGTTTACCGCTGATTGTTGATATAAGTGACATTTGTACTGAATGCAACTGAGCTAGAGGGATTCATTTGTTTTGACATTTTAAAGATGGCAAAATGGCACATTTACATACAGTAGTTTGTATAATTTTTTCAATAGAAAACCTCCACTGCTTTAATGTTTGACATTAACTGGGGATTATTAAAATGTGTTTTTATTCTGTGAATTAAATAAATTATATTTTAAAAAGTAACAAACAGTTGGGAACAGTTCGTATGCTGTTATATGAAAATATTATAGATATTATACAGAGATCTAAAATGAGTCATGAATCGACAGTTTTGTATTTAAAATACAGTTGACGAGTTTGTTGACCAGTTATATTTATTTTTTATACATTTGCAATTAACAATTAAGTGAATATGTGTCGCAGCCGCATGTTCGTTGTAGATTACCATTTATAATTATATAATTAAATGTTCACTATTAACATAAAAACTTGTATTATGGAGTGAATGGAGATGCTAACCATTGGCTTCACTATTTTCACAAATAATGAAACTTTCATTTTTTTTAAATCAAGTATTTCAATTTTGTAAGATGCCTGTTAATAATATTTGTTAAATTTATATTTTATTTAAATTAAATTAAAGATAGTATTGTTGTTTTTCTTTAATTCAACCTAGCATATTGACGTTCTTTGAACATCAAAATTTACGTTTTCGTGAGGATCTTTTAATTGGTTAGTGCTAATAACCAATGAAAATAGAATGACTAAAATGTATCGTTCTCATTTTAGAAAACATAAGACTAATTACTGTACACATTTGCATTTTGTCGGAAGATTCTATCAATTATGGATTATAGATTATTTTTAACGGTCACAATTTTACTAGAAGCGGGTGAGACCTTCTGTATATTACGTACCTCGTGTTTTCGTTATTTTAGAAGGCCAACCAATGGGGGAATTCAATATCCACATATTCATTTGTCTGTGGGGAAAAGTATAAGTTGTTCGTCTTCAGTTTTTGTGACATCAAGTGATGTCACAGACTGTGTAGCCTTATTTTCAACTAATACGGAGTTTTTAATCAATATATTTTGTGCGAAGTTGTAATCTTAATAGATTAAAACTAAAGCTAAACATAAACTAAACATAAAGTTAAATAGTTTATATTATTTTATGTTCAAATACTTAAAGCTGTTTTAATAGGGAAAATAATTAAATAGTTTCTTTTAAACATTAATGACGTCATAGCTTAGAAGCTGAACTTTTCGAAAATACATGTAATTGATAAGTAATTAAAATGTCTACAGTTATAGAGTCTATATGTGATGGCGCCCGTTTATATAGTGTATTTAGACGATGCAGTCAAATTTAATAAGCGCTTAACACATTATCTTAGCATCAATATAGCAATCGATAAACATTCACCCCCAGATTGGATTTAAAAAATAAGATTGCAACTTTTGTAAAAATTATAAAACTTATGTAAAAAAGTGTTAAGTTCCAAAAATGTCAAAATAATACACTGATAAAATAGCACGTTCTTATTACCAACAAACTTACCCACTGGGTTGTACTCCAGTATCATATAAAATACAACTGTAGGCTATGATTGCATAACATAATCGATCACAACCATAATAAATACGCTGTACAACAACAATAACTAATAACACAATGTACAGACAGTAATAAATCTATTTAAACAATAGATGCAATTAATTCATAACTTATGTTTTATACTCTAAGCGATTTTACTATTATACATTCTTATTTACAAGCTGTTTACAAGGTCTATATCAACATCAAAAATGTATGAAGAACATAAAACAAACACTAAATTGGTTGATATGTATATTAAAACCCTAAAAATGATAAAAATACACCCAATTGACTTTAATTTCTACCGAGTTAGAATTTTGCCGTATTGCATATGTTTTTGGTGTTAATATATACGAAACAAATTTAAAAGTTTAAAAGTTTTGAAAACTTCTGAAAGTTTTAGAAATCAAAATATAAATCGACCATAAACTCATTAGTATTAATGGTTTTAAAAAAACCGTTTAAAAATCTTTAATCGGTATTAATTTAGAATTAAATGCAAGTTAAAACCTTTTCTAAATAATCAGTTTTTTTTGCTTGTTCTTATCTCCTTGGTTTGAGTGAAAAGATAACTGATAATGATGTTTGTACAGTATACAATAAATGCATTATTAATTGATCTGTATTATTTCCATTATATTATACAGTCTAACAAAGTTGTCTATTTAAACTATAAATAAAGAAATGTCAGAAATAACAAAACACATTTTTAGTGATTGATAAGGCATCTTTGAATTAATCAATAGATTATAATCTATTGATTGGTAATTTTGCATGATTGGTTTCTGGACACGGTTTCTGGATTCGTGCGGGAAAGTGGAATTAACTGTGGGATTCGTGTGAAAACGTGGATTAAACTGTGGGATTCGTGTGAGAAAGTGGAATAAACTGTGGGATTCGTGTGAGAAAGTGGAATTAACTGTGGGTTTCGTGCTGGAAAGTGGAATTAACTGTGGGATTCGTGCGGGAAAGTGGAATTAACTGTGGGATTCGTGTGAGAAAGTGGAATATATTTTTTGTATATATTGATATTGAATCATTGTTTGACCACCAAAAAGGGATAATTTATACAATGAACAATCTATTAAACGAAATTAATTGACACTTTTAGACCTACACTTAAGATCTTTGTTTATATTTACCAAATAAACAAAATGGTAGGCCTTATGCCGCATTGGCTATGACGTCATTAATATATTAAAATACAACATTTTAGCGTTAGCTTTAATATAACAGATGCTGTTACACTTTTTAAATATAATTTTAAATCATAAAATAATATATTGTATATTTTGGTGCATGCAGATTAGTATGATAACATTATACAAACCATTTTCTGTAGTAGCTATTAAGTAAAGACTTAAATATCTATAAAAAAATGATTTGGTCAGTTTATACGAAAATTATTAAAAATATACTTTCAACTCGCGTAATAGTAACAAAGTACTTTTTTACGACAAGCGATGAAATAAACAGGGCGGGTTCCTAACAGTTAACGACGTATCTAGTTTGTTCTATGTTTACCAGTGATATCGACAACCATGGAAAAACTCCCGCATCTAGCGAGTTACAAGAATAAGATGACCTTCGATAATGCCATCAAATGGTGCGCTGACCACAACCTCGTGGTCGCCTACGCAAACAGCGATCGCATCACACTGAAATTAATCGACATTATAAAGAGGAGCAAAATGTAAGTTGCAATCCATTTTAACCATTATATAACCAGAACGGGTATGGCCGAGCAGAGGGTTCAGTGTGGAATTCTCTAATATTTCCAATTTAAATGAGGTTTACCTTGCAGACCTCGACGTCTGCAAGGTTTACCTCGTTTACCTCAAGGTCTGCAAGGTTTACCTCGTTTACCTCAAGGTCTGCAAGGTTTACCTCGTTTAAATGGTAAATCTTAAAGATTTCCACACTGAACCCTCTGATCCGCCATAGAACGGGGGGGGGGGTTAGAAAAAGGAGAAAAAAAAGAAAAGGGGGAGTAAAAAGAGGAAAATTAATTATTATTAATGATTCCTTTTTTGTTATTATTTTTTGTAATAGTTAATCGGAGAATAGATATTTTGCGATTCTAAACATGATATTGACCTCTGTAATATATTTAACGGACGGTGGTTTGATTTCAACAATTATTCCAGTAGTCTTTTTTGGGAAGATAAGCCATGCCAACACACAGTATAAAACATAATTATGAAGATATGACAGTGAATGTATGTATGAAATTGCAAAAAAGTATAATTTGGGAACATGAAGCTATTCTAGGTTTTTTAACCTAATATATAGCTATTATATTCAAATGGGATAACACGGTGAAAACTTACTTTGGGAAAATACTGCCAACCTTCTATACATCAACAAGACTTACTCCTAGATGTAAAATATTGGAATCGTTTTTGAAACTGGCCAGATTGATGAAGAACAAGTCAAGGAGGTATGCGCACGTCCAAACTGATTTAATCACGCAGTATTTACCAAAAGGCCACTTCTGAAACTTTTCAGCACAATCTCAGTCAATAAGGGACAAATAGAGCTAACAGTGAACAAATTGGTAATTTGAAATAATTAGTCGTACTCAAACATATTTATATTATACAATATATAGGCGATTACTTTATTGTTAATGTTATATATATCGCTACATAGTATGGGAGAATTAGGGTTATACCCGGGGGAAAACACTATAAAGATCAAATTTAGTACAGAGGTTCAGTTACATGTTTAAAACGAACACAAAAGCCCTATAATTTTTACCTTTTAGCCACTGTATTAATTTAACCAAAAAATTCAACATCACCAAAATATTTAGTAATATAATCAGTGGAAACCTAATTTTCTAATTTTAACCTTCAAAAATAAACTTCTTGATAGATAGTTGTGCTTCAATTGTGCATGATTACATTCTTAAACTCACAGTATATTTATATGTTTGGTAAATTTGTGATGATATTATTCCAAGCATTTTCTAATTTTGGCTTTTATGATAACAGCTTCAAAGCCGACATATAAAACATTTATGATGGGACCTCACTTCCGAAAAATTATTTTTAATTGTCACCACGCCAAATGACTTAAGAAAAAATTGCCCAGTGATATTTTGTGGGATGCCACAATACTTATATTTAAAAATTTTAATATATACCAAAACAATTACGAACAATCTGGCCGTTTTAGTATAAAGCTGTTGTAAATTCACAAAAGTTTGCCATTAAAATGCAAAAATTCTTAAATATTTAAAATTAACTGTTGTGTAACTGTGCGAAAGATTGGTCCTAAAAAATGTAAATTACAAAAAGTTAAGCATACAAGTATGAAAATTCCCGTAAATGTTACAGGACAATATTAAAAATTAAAAAAATTAAAATTCGTTAACTAAATTTGCTAACCTTCACAATTGAAAGTATATTTATAAAATAATGCATTTAAATTAAGTGTAAAATATTATAAACTCCAAAAATTATTATTAATTCTAGATTTCACTAAATTCAGACGGCAGTGTCCATATCGCGTTGAGCATCTTGCCGGCGTTAGCTTCTTTTTTGACGAAGCCAGTTGAAAATTGGTTCGAGTTTTCAATTGTAACGTGCTGTAAAGTGTGGCTCACGTCTGCAGCGTTGATAATCATTTTAGACATCTTGCTGACTCGACGGTAAAGATCTTCTTTACTGTGTGTCCAGATTCCAAAACAGTCATCAATATATCTCTTAAAACAAATATGTATTTTGATTGATGTTTTGAAAGCTTTCGTTTTTATGTTATGCATATATAAAATAGCTACAAGGGGTGCTAATCTGTTTTCCATAGCTATACTCCTTTCTTTTGACGGGAGAGATCTTCTCCAAATTGTATTAAGTCCCTCTCGAATTTTCGAAGCTACTTTAGAGCGTTGTGAAGCATATTTTATACTACAACCAACATGCAATCACCCTGAAGCAATAATAATAATAATAATAGCATTTAAATTTACTGCATATGTAAATATATAAATATAATACTGATAATATAATATAATACATATGCTAAATTTTACATGAATTAATAAACAATTATGAAAAAGTACGTACAATTAAATAGGTGTATATTGTGCAGTGTCGAACTACATATACTATATCCAATTTATGTCTAATTTATAGAAAGGCTCATAATATTCAAAATATCTATTTTTATATTATAATACCATTTATAGTATATTTTACACACATTAAGATATTACTGTTCTTTACATTATTAAATGGAAAGCAGTCAAATAATTGTAATTTTCATTTTTTCATCCAAATATATCGAAACATAATCATCACCTTCAAACAATTTCACTGAACATAAGAGCTCTGACGTGTGAATTGAAATAATTTTTTAACTTCTAATGTTTTGTTTTGTTATATAAACATTTTAAAAAGATACACATGTCATCATGTTCAACACCTATTCCCCAATAATTAATGCTCACTTCCCAACCGCAGGACATCGTTCTGGATGTCGCTGGTCCTGATACAGAAGTTCACCTACAAAGCTAAACAGTTCCGTTACTGCGCCGGTCAAGATGACAGCGTTCCCCACACAGTGCAGGCCAACTCGAGGTGGAACGACATCCCTCATGAAACCTATCGGCCTTTCGAAAACCGGTCGCTCGTCTGGAAATTCGACCAGTGTTCTCAGACGTGCACCCGAATTAAACGGCTCTTCAAGACCGGATGGGTCAATTTCGGTGATACCAACTGCCGTGTGAAACGATCGGTGTTGTGCATGTCCTATCCAACCCTATTTAGTGAGTCGTAGGTTACTTTTTAACTTTTTTAATCCTATCTATAATTCAGGACTATTTTGCGCATACATTTACCATGAGGGGATTTTCAGTCTTGAGAACCATATCATAAATTTAAAATTCATTGACAATTTCCCTTATTCCTCAAATTTTGTATTCAAGTACTATGGAACAAACATAAAGATTACATATGGAACATACCCCCCTAACCCCCACAAATTGTTTATTTTTTTATTTCCATAACTTCCTGTACAGATTTCAACAAGATCAAGGTCGTTTCCAAATAAATAAATGACGCTTTCTCAGTACGAATTTTCTTTTTAGGAGGTGATCGGAGATAATTGATGATGCTGTCAATTGTTGCCATGAACGGCCGTATTCGGACGCTTTCTTCTACACTTGCCATGCACTTAACCTGATGTCGGGTCTAGTGAAGCAGTAAATAATGTCAAATTCCACTTGGAACATGGTCCAGGGCCGCAAAAGTGGGCCCGAAATATATAATTTTACCTATAACTCTATAATGCTTCGATTGACATAGTTGTTTCATATAGCTAAATAGGTTAGTGACTATTGCATGTCTAGTACAGTAATTATTAATGTCAAAATCCATTTCAAACATGGTCCAGGGCCGAATTAATTGTGCCCCAAAATATGTTTTTGGCTTGGATAAAAATTCCCTGCGGTATAAGTATATGAATATGAAAAATCGAATGGACATAAAGACGACCAACATAGCAAGATATCATAGTGATGAAAATAGGCAATCACGCACTCTCATTTACACTCTACAATTTCACCATTCAATAAACTAAATAGAAATGGATTTCTGCAGTTCAATATTTTCAGCTATTGCAGTGAATGTTGCTGATAAATTGCGATACTTTGACAATTCTGAAAAGTTTATGTGTCGCGCCTGTGTGTTTTATTATTATTTAATTATTTTATAAAATTATATATTGTTAGTATAAACTAAAATTTAATTATTAAATATACAGCTTGAAGTCAATAAAGAACAATTATTATAAATAAATAAACTTTTTTATTGCATTAAAGTGAAACATATCAGTAGAGTGGATAAAAATATAAATTATAATATAGTTATACAAAAAGATGTCCATTGTATATAGTTTGAGATAAAACTTTACTTTGAAATGGTCAATAAATATTATGGAATTATTAAAGTATATCACCACTCAGCATCAACATGCAGTTTGTTGTCAAAAATAAACCAAAATCGTTTGATACTATAAGGTAGAGTTGAAATAAAGAGGACAAAAGGAGTATCTTCTTGAATTTTCTCGACTCCTCTTCAATTCGTTCCCTTGCATCGTCATTTTTCATAAAAATTCATCATTTTGTCTTGTACTTTGTGTTTCATATCTTTCAATGTCAATTTCTCCTGTATGCTTTTTCTTCATTTCCTCTAGCATTGTAGACAGTACTGATTCTTACAGGATTGATTCCTCGTCTGTCACTGAATGTATTGAGTTGTTTTATTGTTAGACATCCCGTATTGATTGCTATCTGTGCAATATGACAACTTTGGGAATTTCGTTTCCTCGGTAGCTGTACAGAATTATTTACAAGTGTCTTTTCAGTTTAGTAGGTAGCCGTAGTAGTAACCAATAAACATTTCAATTTATCGAGCGTCAAATAGTACTTTAGTACAAGTAGTAAGTACAAGTAGTAAGTACAAGTAGTAAGTACAAGTAGTAAGTGTGCATAAATACTAACAATAGTCTTGTTGCATATAGCACAGTTATTCTTTATGATTGAAACTTCAACAGACATTATGTTATGTGTAATATTTAGTATATATTTGTGGATCATTTTATTTGTTTATTATTTATTCATTTTAAATTGTCCTCTAATAAAATTTTTAAAAATAATAATCGTATTTTATATGAACACGGAATAGACATCATAAGACCCTTTAAATAGTCTTTTACAGTGTTCATTTTGTTCTATGTTGACTTAATTATTTCCTTTTGATAATAAAAGTAAATTTTTCACAAAAATATCCTGCAATTTATTCATTGTGTCTTTTTTTATAAAGATCAGTGGTCCGCCACCTTGTTCTTTTACAGCATATGTTATATTTTCTTATATTTTAGACGAATTGTATCTTATTTTTTATGTTTAGAATGTCCTTTTCTGTTACTATTTGGTAATACAAAACGTACAATTTGAATAATATGCACTAATTTATAGTTCTAATTTAGTTCTTCTGAATACTAAAATTATTTATATAGATTTTAAATGGTCTCTTGCAATGTCCGTTTCATTCTATATTGTCTTCATTATTTCCTATTGGTCGTGTAAGTTTCTTTTCACCAACTTATAATTAGGTAAATTTGATCATTGTTTGTGTGTTTTCAAATAATTATTAAATGGTTGGTTCATTTATAATATTTGTTACTCAGAGTGAGTGATGCTTTGGACTTAATGTATAACTCACTAAGTTATGTTGGCGATGATAATTTTGACAAATTGAATGATCAAATGCTTCCATAATATTTAACGACCATTTTTGAATAAATTGTCACCTCAAACGATATGCAATAAAGTATTTCTGTGCAACTTTATTATAATTGCTATTTTATCCACTCTACTGATATGTTTCACTTTAATAAACCAAAAAAGTTTTTGCATTCATAATAATTGTTTTATATTGACTGTCAACATATAATTTTATCAAATAATAATATTAGAACAAAATGGCTCGACATAAAATATTGAGAATTGTTATCAAATTCATCAAAGTCATGGTATATGTGCAATACGTCAGTGGACGAACATAATACATACTGACATTCACTGCAATAGCTGAAAATTTAATTGCAGAAATCTATTTCTATTTAGTAAATTGAATGGTGAAATTGGAGAATTGTAGAGTGTAAATGAGAGCGCGTAATTACTTTGTATATTCATTACTAATATTACGTTGATTTTCTTTATGTTCATTATATTTGTCATATTCATTTACTTAAAGGTACTGCATTAATTTTTTCAATCGGAGCATTATCAATGAAGATATAGACAAAAACATGTATTGGGGCCCAATTTAGCGGCCCCGGCCCATGTTTTAAATGGAATTTGAAATTATTTACTGCTTCACTAGACCCGAAATCAGGTTATGTGCATTGGCAAGTGTAGAAAAAAGCGTCCGAATACGGCCGTTCATGGCAACAATTGACAGCATCAGTCATTATCTCCGATCACCTCCTAAATATAAAATTCAAACTAAGTGTCATTTATTCACTCGGAAACGACCTTGATCTTGTTGAAATCGATCCAGGAAGTCATATAAATCAAAAAAATGTGTGGGGATGGAGGAGGGGGGGGTGATGAGTCATGGTCCAGACTAATATCATTCCCTAAATACTTATTAATTTTTTCTATAATTAAACAAGATCTATAAATATATAATCCTTGAATGTTAACGTGAATGTAACATTTAAATTAAATAAATAATCGATATAATTAATTCATACTCGTAACTTATAATTTAACAGGAACAACTACTTTTTGGCAACACAATAAATGTTGGTGTACCTGCAGCCACGGGAACACGCAATCACCTAATGTAACATGTTAGTGCAAAAAGTTGTTAGGATTCATACATAGAAAAGGTCATGAGAGCTATAAATGTTGCACAATCTATATAGATCCCTATTCAGTTGACTAGACAATGTTGGTAACATACTGAAACTAAGAACACTATATATACTCAAGGTAACTCAGAAATCAGATACCCCAAATTGGACGGCCTTGAAAACTTCCTCTAAATAGAATTAAGTTTACAGATACTATAGGAAGCTATGAGAGATCAATTTTTGTAATTAATATGTTATTTTAGGGAAATTTTATTTTATTTGCTATATTGGAAACTGATCATACTTTGTAGATTCGGGTGGGAGGTAGCATGGTGGCAATATTTAGGAATTATAGAGTACGATCAAGCATCTTCCAAAGTTAAATAAATAATGTGAGAGTATATTTTGATATACAATATATAGATTGAATAAATTATGCAATAAATATATACATGTAATTGCATATAGGAAATATGTTATGCCACAACTCGTATTGTAAATTCCTAAAATCACGAATTCTTTTCGTCCATCCATCCAATTTAAAAAAAGTTATCGAAAACATTTCAACATTAACATATTTTCTCTAAATTTGGAATAAGAGTTCTTTCTCACTTTAACTAAAAATAATAGACATGAAGTATTTAGACTTTTTATAAATAACACAACGAGTCGACATCTTTGATATCACACATTTAGATATTTATTGATAAAAATATTTTATAGTGCAAAACCAGAAAAAGAAATGGTCGGTTTCCAAAATGGCAGTACACATATATAAATAAATAATCACAAATATGAAAGAGTGAGCCTTCTTTATCTTCCTATTTCTTTATTTTCACAGTGAGGTTTTTTTTTACTTTGAAAGAATTTAAACTCCAACATTACCAGAGTTTAGAAAAATCGTCGTAATATGTCTACTGGATGGAAAGGTTGCATTACAGCGCTATAATTATTCTTTTCTTCGTTTGCACGTATTGTATATATATGTATATGTATAATTATGTATCTCCATGGCCAATAGATGCAGTTGTGCACTCATTACGCCCTGCATATTATTCAAATATGTTCAACACAGACAGTATTTTTTTGATTTTCAAAACAATAAAAAAGTAATTTTTCAAGACAGAAAGTAAATCATTTTTCAGAACACAAAGTAAGTCAATTTGCATAACATAAAGTAAATCCTTTTCCATAACAGAAAGTACCTAAGTCATTTACAGGACAGAAGGTAAGTCATTTTCAAAACAGAAAGTAAGTCATTTTCAGGACAGAAAAGTAAGTCATTTTTCAAAACAGGAAATAGTTAAGTACAATGTCTAATATTAATAAAGTAGGTTAATGAGTTATTCGGTACTTAATGTAAAAAACTTAATGTAGTAAGTAACTTCTGGTCAATTGAAACTTCAAATTATTTCTAAGACCTCACTGTCGACGTCGACGAGTAAATCAACCTGTGTCCCGTCATTTGAAATCCAAATTCTAGTGAGAAGCCGAATAATGTGTCAAATCCCAAAAGTTTCCAGATCTTCGCGCTAATTATTTAAAAAGTTAAAAAATTATCGATTTATTAATTTTTTGTTCTTTTATTTTTGCACTTGTTTTAAGCAATTAAATAGTGTTAATTAACTTTGTTTAACTTTTCAAAATTCTCAGAAATAACATCTACAAACTAATTTTTTCAAGATAGAGTTCATTAATATCCCATCGATTTCTAATAAATAAATCCATCACTACTATTACCATATCCAGCACTAACCTGTTTACTCAGAGCTATCGGTGTGTCTATTCATTTTGTCATTTTAAAGGAAAACAAATTAATAACTTATGAAGTTAACGCTTTCATTCTTCATCAAGCATAAACATATTGTAAATAGGTGTTATATTTACCTTTTGGGACAATTACTCTATTCTCCAAAAATGTTAACAATACAATATTTCGCTTTAATTATTAACTAGTTCACGTTTACATTGCTTGCGCATTATCGCATTTATCGATAAATAAAGGACGCTATAGAGCGTTTCAAAGGATCGGAAACATTTCATCAAAATTCACAAAAATTGTTTTCTTGATATTTACTTGAACCGTGTAACTAATCAATACAAAACTATCCGATGGTGCTAAACTTAATTAGTCTTGTGAAGTTAAATAAATGGGTAAATAGGGGTAGGCATTCCTCACGAGACATGCTTGTTACATAATTCTGCTATTCATTTTGAATTGTCAATCTTATTCTGTGTCGACGATATTCCGCCCCCCATATTGTAATCTACTTAAATGTACCACGAAAGAAAACATGGTTTGTGTTAGACACTGTCTTCGTGGTTTTTTTTCTATTAATTTTAATAATTGTGAACTATATCAATGCTGCCAATTTTTTATTCTTTGGGCAGAATAGCGTCGACACGAAATAAGGTCAACAATACAAGAATATTATGGAAGAAAATGTGACATGAGGCGGAATAAAGCCTATAAGCGGAATATGATCAACATGGAGTAGTGTCCAAGTGGGATAACTCGACACTAAGAAATGGCACACGCTGGAATAATGTCAGCAGAATTTGAGTTCTGTTGTCATGTACCAGAATAACGTCACCAACTTGTGTCGATCTTATTCCAGTTAATGAAAAGCGGTGTCGGCGTTGTTCCTCCTTCCGACCATATTCCTTGTCGATACTATTTTGTGGATATTTACCACCTGTTAAACCCTTCACAGTCCTTGCGATTTTCAATACGTGGCAGTAATTGGAGGGGGGAAGGTGAAAGGACGGGAAAATGAGGGGAAATTTTGATTTTATAAAATTGCATGTCCAGACCAACTTAAAAATATAGACATTATATCTCTGATGTGTTGAACTTACTGAAACATAAGAAACATATTTTTTATATAATTTTTATGTCATGTAATGTGTTCACATATATGTTACTTTTCACAACTTTTTATGTTGTATGATATTTCGTTGTCACTTAAATATACACTTAAAGATGTAACTATTGTATATAAAGAGAAGGTTATGTGGTCGTATTATACGTACTCATTGCTTATTCCATCCGAATATTACTTTTTATCTCAGAAAGAGGAATGAGTTGGTGATCTATTACAAACCATGGTTTCATTTTACCCATTGTATTGGTCTGCATCAAATTTACTGATATGGATTGAACATTTTATAATTTAAGAAAATAATTAAACTGTCGATGATTGATATTTATATATTTATTAATATCGATTTGAAGCTTATATTTAAATTTAAATAAAAAGTTTTTTTATTCGCTTAAGTTTTTTTTGTTTTCGCTAGTTTTTTCTTTTATATATATATATATATATATATATATAGATGAATACGTAACTAAGTAATATATATCTGATGATACATATTTTATGTTGCATGTTTTTTGCTTATTTATATAATGTCTAAGAACACAGTTGATTTGTAATTGAAAAGAAAATTAAAGGAAAGTTAGTTTCCGCTATTTAAAAATAAGCAATTTATTAAGGTACTGATTTTTATATGTAAAGCATATATTTTATAATAAATATATTGTAAAATTGTTGGCGAATCGTGAAAACCACATTATTTCAGAAAAAGGGTATGCTTAGAATAAATGGTATGCTAATATAGATTTTAAAACTTTTTAATGTTCAGTTTGATTACTATGTCAAATGCAACAGAGAATGTATAATATGTAAGTTCAAATTTTTTTCAATTCCAACCAGAAAATACATTATAAGAAATTTGAAATAATATTCTTCATTAGTATATTTGAAAGGGTTTTACATTTATTGTAACTTTTTCTTTTCTAATATTTTAAGAACGATTTTTTCTTCTTAATATCTTTTCTTTTTCTCTTTTGAATAAAACCGATTTTTTTTTGCTAACTGGTTATTTTGTATCAGTTGATTTTGATTTAAAATATTTTTATATAAATTGGAGCTTAAAGCCTAATGTGCACCAAGCGCGATGCGGTGCGACGCAAGGGGGCGCAAAAAGTTGATTACATACATTTCAATGATCGTATTTCCATTAAACGCGATGCAACACGACGAAACTGAAGTTGAAATTATTCAACTTTTAATGCGACGCCGCGCGACGAAATTAATATTTCAATACAAACACCATGATAACTTATGAGACATCATTCATGTACACACGTTCCTGCACATACACACAAGAGTGAAAGAGGGCACCTCAGTAGCACAGATTGTATGCCTTTTTCGTGAAAAACAATAGCTACCTGCTTACTTATTTCTCCAATCTAAAGTGCGTTGTTTGTTCATATAGATATAGCCATATTAATATTTATAGAGCCATGCATGGAGCAATGCATGCTTTCATGTAGCCATGTTAATCTCTATAAAGCCATAACAGCACATGGAATTTCATCGTATTGCGTCGCGCTTAGTGAGAACTAAAATTAATTTATTGGCGCGCGTCGCGCTTAGTGGGTATAGGTAGAACTTTATATTGGTGTAACTAGCAGGCCTTGTAAAGTACTACTGAATTCAGGCATATTTTGTTGGTGTGGGGTATGATCTACAGATGAGTCTTAATAAGGACGAAACAAGGCTGTCCAGATCTCCCTGCCGATGAATATGCTTCATTAAAAGTCTTCATTTATTGTAACTTTTTTCTTTTCTAATAACGTCATACTTTGCTTCACACCATGTTTATTAATTATAGCTCAGCACAAAATAGTTAGATAAAAAATCTTAGCCAATGAGGGGGTGGGTATATATAGTCCTCATAAACAAACAACGATCATTGGTCGTCACAATCGATTATATAATTTGAGAACACTGTGAAACGCAATATTAGTGCGATTATTAACACATTATTTCTGGAACAACACACAGACAGTTTTTTTGTTTTTTATAAAATTATACACACAGGAAAATTTTAAATTTTGATATAACGTAAATTTAAACAATGTTTAAAATATTTATATGTAAACGTTATGTCATTATAGGTAGCCTATAATAATATATATTAAAAAATATTTTATAGATAATATAACAACAACTGAAGGTGACATCGCAAGCTTATCGTCAAGAGCAACAGCTGGGAAAATATTGAAATTGACAAAGCCCTTGTCAGAGCAGAAAAATCTTTACTTCTCATGTGATATGAATTCTTACAAGTAGAAAGATGACAATATTGATCTTCCAGACACCTCCTTTTATTTAATAAGGAAATTCCTCAATCATTAATTGAGGAAAACGATACAATTGAACATTTCACTCGAAAACAATTATTAGGCGAATCCGAGTTACGATTGCGATAGACAAATACGGATTGAAGTAAGAACTGAAACTGAAAGTGAAACTGAAGTAAGAACTGAAACTGAAAGTGAAACTGAAGTAAGAACTGAAACTGAAAGTGAAACTGAAGTAAGAACTGAAA
>JAUZND010000909.1:0-13828 GCA_034780555.1 Coelogynopora nodosa | reverse complement strand
AAAGTTATTCTATTGGGTTCCTAATGTGTTAAAGCCCCGTTAAAACATTTTAGATTAGTTTAAAATCCCTTCTAGAAACCGATACATTTTAATTATAGCATAATTAATAGAACAATGGCGGCCATCTTGGTTTAATGAAAATTAGAAAAATTTCCCAAATATGGCAGCGTGTCATCAAACGGATTGTTAATATTGATGGTCTCATTGACCCAAATCAATAAAAAAACATTGTATATACTCTTGTTCCAGGTTAAACTAGTTGGCTGCCAGACTATAGTGTAGTTATTCTGACATTAAATCCACGGATATATGGCCAAATTGCTAACAAATGTTTGACAATTGATTATGGCAGATATAGTCCCAAGTAACATTTTTGAAAAGTCCCAAGAAATCCCATTGTCGAACCTTTTATAGTTATTTTTGTGTTTTCCATATTGAAGAATAGATTTATGAGAATTATTTTCCATAAGTGTTCATTACTCTCCATATAGAAATATTTATGTTTATAGGTGAATTATGATGAAAATGCACATTTAAAAAAAATAAACGTATTATTTATATTTTATCCCCGTTAAAAACATTGTTGCATATCATTTTATTCCTAAAAAGTATTTTCTACATATTACAAGCAAAAAATATATTAATTTATAATAATTTTTACTTTCCAGAAAGATTTTGTCAATTTAACCTATTTGGAGGTAGGATTTGATATTCAAAACGTGAGAAAATATGGATAATACTTTTATATTCTTAAAAATGTTCATTTTTATCAAAAATCACCCAAAAACCACCGATATTTCTTCTATTCCTTAATCTGGGAAAACACAAAAATAGCTATAAAAAAGAGGGAACATGAAATTTATATGATATTAACATGATATTTATATCTACCATATTCAATCGTCAAACCTGTGTTAGCAATTTTTCCTGATAATTTCACCAGAATGACTACATCTGATCGATATTGCATCCCGGTCGATATACCAGAAACCATTTTTAAAACCTACCTGTAAAGCTTCATAAAATAATTTTATAGTTGAAACAGTAAAGACTTATTTCAAAAGATTTTTTAGTTTATTATAATTTATATTTTACAGAGAAATAAATACATGCTTCATACGTTACAATTATTTTCTAAACTTTTTGAACATTAAAAAATAATAAAAAGCTTCTATGACACTCGAAGATTACCTTAAATTATATAATTATTTTTAGTAATTGACATAATTCTTTATGTAAAAAAAACACTGATTGATTTTATAATATTTAAATTAACTTAAACGTTAAATATTGGTTTAAAATATGTATTGATTAAAAGCGTTAAAAGTATAATTTAAGTTTTAAAAGATAAGTAATTCACATTAGTTAACATAGCGTATCATATAAAAAGTATTTTTTAGAAATTTTTTGAATTCTCTAAAAAAATGTTGAACTCTAAAATGCATATAAACTATTTGTGACTATATTTATATATCAAATTAGGGATTATAATCAGGCAACCATATAGAAGGTCAAATTAAACTTTGAGGACAAATTGCATCTAACAATAATCCAAAAAATTGTGAAATGTTAAATATATATTTAGTTATACTAAAATTGAAATATATTTTTAAATTTTGATTTTTATATCTAATTTTTTCCTCATAAATGTGACATTTGAATGCGAACTAATAATCAAAAAAAGTTAAAGCACAAATAATAATATATTATAATATTATTCACATGCAGTATGAAAAAATAATTTTGATAACACACGCATAATACTATTAGTTCACTATACCAGTATCAGCTCAGGTGACATATATTGTTTCATTTAGTATAGTTACCCATAAATATCAATTCCTAACATTTTTTAAATTATACAGCACAGCAAAATCACTACAAATGTGTCGCAAGAAGGTTATTATGCATTACTAAATATTAATAGGTTGAGTCGATTTATCAATTTATAGTCAACTTACTGAGTTGGAATATACCTCAATAGAATCTCCATTTTTAATAATTTCATTTACCGACGTTTGAAATTTGAAGAGAAGTATTGAAAGATGAAAAATTACAATCAAATAAAGACGAAAACTAAAGCAATGGCACAACATGTTATAATACACGGCATTAAATAAGTTTTGTAATACTAAATCAACTGTAGACGTACTTACATCATGACAACCGAAATATACTTCGATTAGTAGAAATATAGATACTGACCAATCAGTCGTAGTTATTACATGAAATGATTGTAAATGCAGACTTTTAACTTCAGAAGTTTTATTCAGCTAAAATATATCAAGATTATATAAAACATATTCTTTGTTATAATCAAATACAAATTTTAAATTAAATACTTGGTGTTTGAATTCTAGAAATTGTTACATAATCTTAATACTAGTATAATTTCAGTTTCTATTAAATAAATCCACTAATTAATATTATCATATTTGCGAACATGAATTAATATTTTTTTAAATATTGATAATATTGGTATATGGTACATTATAGAGAGGCTAAAGAGAGGCAATAATAATACACATTTTGTTTAATTATCCATAGTGCAAACTGCATTTTGTATTTAGAAACATTTACCAATGAGCTCAACACTCATAATCAAGTGGTAAAAAAGAGGTACAATAATACAGAATGACAGGAGAAAAATATTTTTAGGTAGTTTACAGAAAAGAAAGAATATAGCATATTGAAAAGAAAGGAAAGGAAAAAACGTTAGTGTTACAGATGAAGAATTAGGAAACCAATGTCCGAGGACCCCACCAGGCAAACCGACTTTCCTTAAGCTTCAGCCGAGCACTGAGTTGTGGAGGGTACCGCTTGGAGCTTTCTCTGGTTCTGGGACCAGTGGAACGACTTGGGTAGATCTACTGTTCTACCGAAGTAGCGATTTCTTTTGACAAATGTTTCAGGTGCAAAAAACGATGGACTTCAAGGGTTGACCATCCAAATTGATCAAGAAGGGAAACAGTTGAAGTTAAGGGAGGCGCCCGGTAGATTGTACGTGCTACGTGATTGAGACCTTTGTCAAGGCGATTAAGGGAACTTTTTGGAGCATCTGCACAGAATTGTCCCATATTGGAAAAACTACAGTTGAGACAAGACTCTTTAGAGTGGAATTTTCAAAGTGTCGGATCTGATTGATCCTCGCTATTACTCTTTTCATTTTAGATTTTCGTTGAAGGTGACTCCGAGAAGGTGAATTGATTTGGAAAATGCAATTTCCTGAGTTCTTGGATTATATTAGGACTAACTACAGTTCTTTGCTTCCTGTCTGAGAGGTAACTGTTGAGAAGTTCGTAAGATTGTGTATTTGGACGAATCCCTACGAAACGGTGAAGCTTTTCCATAAGAGTTAGGTAATTTACTGTGTCGAAAGCCTTTGACAAGTCTAGAGCAGCTAATGCTAGATACTTTCCGCAACAAACTTCTTGAATAATGTAGTCCTTCAGTAAAAGAAGACATGTGATTGTGCAGGGCCGAGGTCGGAAACTATTTTGCTCTTTTAGGAGCATTTTAGGTGAATCTTTAGGTGAATCTTGATTTGAGTGGCGAGATGTTTTTCAAGAATTTTAGAAACCACAGGAAGAAGTGCAAGTGGTTGGTAGCTTATTGGCTGAGATTTAGGTCCTTTGCCTTTGTAGATCAGAGTGATGTTGATTTGTTCCTAGTGTTCAGGAAAGGTACTGCTCTTGATCGAGAGATTGAATAAATAGCTCACAAGCGGGGAGAGTACGGTGGAACCAACTTTCAAGACTCAGACTGGTAATCTATCGGGCCGGTGCTGGTTTGGATTGGAGGTTTTGAAGGGATTATTTAACCTCTGCTGCTGATATTTTATGAAAAAACAAACTGAGGAAGAACTGGATTGGACAAGTTACGATTATTAATGGAATGATTTTAGAGGTTAAGCTGATACACGATTGTGGCAAAATGACAATTAGAAGCATTAGTATTAATGATAGGGGGAAAGAGGAGAGGGAGATTCGTGACCATCCCAGGATAGAATTTATAAATTTCCCTATTTTCTGGGGTTGTCTTGGGCCTTTGCTAAGTTTTCAGAGATGAGAGATTCCTGATGGTTTGGATTTGGTCTAGGAGATGAAGCGGGCGGCTTGATCTGTTGATAACTCTGGCTGCTGCCTTCCTTTTATTAATGAGCTGTCTGATTTTCCAGGTGAGCCATCTAGGTGGTTGCAAACTTTGGATTTAGAACGGGATAATGGGATTTGAGACATGATTTCTGACCAAGTACAGATCCACGAGTTGTTGGCAATTTCTAGATTCACACAGTCGGTTATAGACCAATCGACAGGGGTTATAAGATTTAAGATTTGAATGTCATATCAAACGCCACCAGTGTATACTTCTGATCAGGCTGAACTTTTAAGACACGGCACAACATCGAATAAATAATTTTTAAAAGAAATATGAGTATTGTGAGTTCGAAACCGTAACATCTTGCTTTTGAACTTCATTTGAAACTTTTTTCTTTCTGTTTTTTTAATATATTTTGAGAATATAACGGAGAGTCAATCGTCTTTCTTGATTAACAATTATTACTTTTGGTACAACGTATATCAGAATAAAATATTTGTAGTTTTCGATTGAAGTTCACTATCTGAAACGGTATTTTACTTGATCATGGAAAACGCACCAACTCATAATTATTGATTTCTCCAAGATGACGTCATCTGATTTTGGGCATCCTTTTGTCCCTTCCACACTTGTTTATAAAAGTCAGTTGATGATGAAGTTTTTGTTCGACCAATTTTTTTCGATCTATTTTAATCTACCAGAATATGTTAAATAAAAAAAGGTACTTGGGTTGAGGATGATAATCGTCTCTATCAAAAATGCTCAAATTGTTTTCGGCATTAATTATAGGTTTATAATCAACGACATTTGCGTTGCAAATGGAGTCATCAAAATCTTCCTTCTTCTAACTCTGATGAATACATCTCATGATGTCCTGCGATAATATATAACTTTTATAAATATGAAGTCATGATTATAGACTTTGTAATCACATGATATATTATCTATAAACATGAAAACATGCACCCACTATATATATATATAGATAGTAGACTCAAACACAATATCAGCATGACGGTTACTAGCCTATCAATGTAAGGATCACCACATGTTTGGAGAATTTACTGTGCTCTCGTGATAATATTAATATATGTAATATTAATACTTCTCATTCTATCATGACAGTTATTCACCAGCATCCTAATATTCTAGTCATTCTTATTAACAGATTTACTGTTACTAGTTGTGGTAGAATCTGTAAAACTGAACATTCCATCTTATGTCCACCCGATCATTTTATAAATAAGATTTTTTTCCCTATTTTTGGTTATTTGCCATAGTGATTCATCCATTTCAATTGGCCATTATGTTGCATATACCAAATACAATACTGATTGGTATAAATGTAATGATAGCCTTATTTCTAAATTTAATTTTAATTCTTTTCTAAACTCGCGTGAGGCCTATATGCTTTTTTACCATCCTTATTAGTAGTTATAAAATTAGGGAAGTGTGACGGTAGCACGCTATCAAACAGGGTAAACACACCGCTGAGGGTCCTAAGTCCCGCACCTTATTAATTTTCAACTGTATCTCTTTAAGTTAGCTTCTACATTTGATCCTTTTTGGCTTTGTGTCCTGGATAATGGCTTTAGTTCACATATAACCACTTACAGGCATGACTTATCATCTTCTCATTTCTTTGGTCTGTGTTAAAAGTACAAGTATAACTTGGTGGAATTCCTTTTCTTTCTTTCACTTTAGGTATTGGTCTCTTTTTGGCCGGTTTTCTTGAGTTTTTTCTAAGAAGTTATACTTTTTTTCCAGTAAATTATAGAATTTCCTCTCCTTTGCCTTTTGTGTATATTTTTTCAGTTTTCTTTCCTTATAGTTCCAATCAATTCTATAATTAACACATCTTCGTTTCTATATAAACAGCTAACTAAGCATCTGATTAGAGAACAAATTATATATTGTTTAGAAAAACTGCTGATATAATTCGACAACAATACCTAAATGCATAGTTAGATGATTATGGATAATTCGATGATGATCGTTCCCCCTCAGTTCTACTTGTATTAACATTACACTATAAATTCGTTTTTTTAAATTTTAATATGATGAATAAATTATTTTAATTAAATATTAAAAAATGTATTAAATAATAATTATGTGTTGGTAATTATTTTTCGTTGATAAAAATATTCCTTATTCTGTTATTTTAATCATATATTGTAATATTATAATAAATATATTTTATTAATTAATAAATATCCATAAACAAACGTGAAATATATTTTTTTAATTTGACAACATTAAGTTAATAATTATATTGCTTTTTAGCAAAAAATTTTTTTGTTGTGACCTATTTTGTCTAATATATTATCGTTTTATAAAATCTAATTATATTCCAACTATCGAGACTTAATTCCTTTTCATTTCTCGAAAAGTCATATCGAAATTAACGATCAACGGGATAAGCTTGCAGATTAGAATTTTTATATATATTAAGTGTTTTGCTATATATATCTAATTTCTTTTGTGCGAATCTTTTCCGTATTAAAACCAGTTTTGGCGAAAACCATTTTTGGTTTAATTTTTTTGGCAAATCATAAAGTGAAGGAATAATGTACCAATGTACCTGCAAACTCCTTCTGTTTAAATATTTATTTTAAAAAATTTTTGTAAAAATATAATATACTAATTTAAGCTAACATAAACATGTAGTCAACATGTTAAACTTTTTCAATTTATTTATTTATTACTCGAAAATATTAAAAATATATGTGCAAAATAATCTAAAATATATTTTAAATACAAATTCAAAAATTAAAATTCTTTCAATTTTTAACATAGACATACATACACATTTATTTATTGCACAAAAATATTAAAAATATGTGCAAAATAATCTAAAATATATTTTGAATACAAATTCAAAAATTAAAATTCTTTCAATTTTAAACATATACATAGACATACTAACATCTATCGATTATAATATTTGAATTGCTATTAACAAATTTTTGTTCGAATACTTTTCAATTTTATAGAACAATTGTTGAACTATAGCACAAAATTGCAAAATGGTAAGAAAAGGGTTATATTTAGTTAATTTACTTCCTGCATTTATTTACATCGTGCTTTTTATTATGATTTATACTTTGTCGTTTTATATTTTAATATATGAGCATTTATACTCGGTTGTTACATATTATGTGACTGAGGTTATTGAAATGTTAATAAAATGTGCTTTAATATATATTAGTACCTGCTATTTTAATGTGAGATTAATTTCGCTCATGTCAGCCATCTGATGACTAAAACTGAAAATAAATTAACATTTTAATAAGGTTCCTTTATTGATGTCTATAATTGATTTATACAATATTATTGATATATAATTCGGTCATAGAGAATTCCCGAGTTCGTGGTTTTTCAAATTTGGCTTTCTAGTATGTGGAAACTTGAAACTTTTATTCAATTCTTCCGTTAACACTCTAATTTTTTTATTTATATGTAGACGTATTTCGAGAACATTTTCAGTGTTCCTCTTTACTTTGGTTTCTGTCATATAATATTACAGTTTAATACTTTTATTATTATAATTTTGAGTCTAACTGTGCCCCTTATGCTCATTTTTATACACTATGGTTGAGGCAATGTTTATATAGCATATAGTGCAGCAATATTCCCCTTTAAAATGTATTCTAGGGGATTTATTATTATATTACTTTTTCGAATTTGGCTAAAAAAAATGAAAAACTCATTGAAAACTTCAGTACTATAATCATGAAAAATGCGCGAAAATCATAGAAATAAATATAATATAATGTAGGGTATTTTTAGTCTAACTTTCTAACTAGCTATTACACTTTATATATATAGACAGAAAATATTACATATTGATAATTTTTCGTTTTCTTTGTTTTACGTATTTTAAATATGAAAATAAAAAAAAACGAAAATGTTTGTTAAAGTATTTAAAACTTTACAGCTGATAATAAATACATCGTTATAAATTGTAAATGTTTTATTCAAGGCACATTTGGTATTCGAGAAAGTTATTAATATTTGAATTATTATTTTATGTAGGGTGTTTAGTTAATTAAGGTATTTGTATATTAATGAGAGTGTATTTCTGACACCGCCCCCTACCCCCCCCAGAAAATTGGCTAGAGATATGTAGGTTGTAGAAAAAACTGCCGCTGAGGGTCCAAAGTCCCGCGCCATTGTTTATTCAGCTTTTTTCTTCTTTTTATTATAAATATAAGTTGTTACATGGGTTTTCTTTATGATCCCGCCTGTCCCCAATTAATTTTCTGCTTTTTTGGATTTGACAGGTCTTTTAAATCCACAGGTTTGAAAATTTGTTAAATTGTTAATCCACCTATCACTCCAGGCCTGTTTTACAATAGAGTACAAATTGTGTTTGGATTGTAAATTTTTTTATAAATAATTATTTATGGTTTGATGATAACTCATTCCTTTTGAATGTCATGAATGTTGGTTTTTCCTTTAAACCATCGGATCCTGATATTATTATAAAATTTTGTTTCTTGTTTGACAGTCGCTTTGATAATTTCTGGTTCTTCTTTTTTATTTGTTTTGTGGTGGTGTTGAGGAATTGAATAAAATGTGTTCATTTAATGTATAGGCATAAATATATAAAGCGATGTAATACTTTGTTTAACATTAAACTAATTTTAGTAGCGATTGTAGCCACAACAACAGTCGCATGTTTAGGGGTTCCTGGGTGACTGGAATGCCTTTCTGATTAACGGCGCTTCTCGCGGATCCAGGGTGGGGGTTCCGGGGACTTCTCTCCATTCCCCACTATTTTTTTCTGTAACTATCCTATTTAAGAAAAGTGACCTTTGTATTATACAAAGTTAGTGTCTGACACGATGGTATTGCGGCAGCCTTTTTACTAAAGGGGCCCTTTGGAAGATGCAAAACAATTTATTAATGGTATATTTGCAGCTTTTGAGTGATTATGTAAAGAGTATATACAAATATGATATTAATATGAAAAATTTACATATGGAAGCGCAAGTGCTCCGCAGTGTTATTCCAAGCTGGAAAAGTTAAATTATAAAAAAATTTATACAAATATATATTATGTCACAATATGTCCTAAACAAACTATAAGCAAGTTGCTGCTATTCGAAATACACACTATTCCTGTAATAACAACAGCTTCGGAGAACACCTTTTTAAATCTTTTTACAAGCATGAAAATGTATCTTCGATCAACGATGACTTAGGAACATTTAAACTATTTAGTACTGCTAGGTGAAGAAAATACGTTTTCGGTTTATTCTGAAGACATAACATTTTTGTACGTATTAGCATAACAATTTCCATTACGTGTGCGTTTGTTTTGTATTTATGACAATATTTGTATTGACAGTATTTGTATTCAGGTTATACAATTTTGGGGTTATTTGTTTACTGTATGCCGTGTTATTGTTGTTGTGTCAGTATCCCCAAATCAATAACTTATACTGAGTACCTATGTGCAGATTGACCAACATATTAATTATCCATATAATAGCAATCAATTTAGTGCATATTTTAATATTAAACATTTATTAAGCCAAAAGTTACATTATAATTATTACAACTACATTAATTAATTTATTTCAAAAAATAATAACACTCTTCAACTTCACACTAAAATCGTATGGTCTCCCTTTCAAATGGCCCACCCAGAAATTAACACTTTCCTACGTGCCTTAATAAAATATAACTTTTTACATATATATTAAAATACTTTAAATTTCAAGATTGTATTTTGTTTTTTCTTTTAATTATATAATCATTAGCTTTTTTATAAAAGTAAACGTTAACAACACTCTAAACATATATCTAATTGCAATAGTATAGAGAAGGGGAGTGAGAAATTATAAATAATTTCCTGGAGGAGATAATTCGGTTACGTGATAGTGTATAACTTGATGTAAGAGAATACTAAAAATATATACGTTATAAAATTCTTCGTTGTAAGGTTATTTGGAGAAAAAAATAAGCTAATTTCCAAATATTAATATATAAGTTTAATATAACAAGTTACTCCTACTAAAAAAGTATCTTTGTTATTTATCTAACGATGTCGCCATAATCGCAACATATTATCGTCATAGTGTGTCGTCCTCTTCAATGTTTATGATATCATGTATATTTCGACTCCCCCTCTTTATATATAGAAATAACAATAACGACACAAATAGTTGATTTTCAGTATGGGAGAGGAAAACCCGTCTATAATAATTGTTATTTGGAGCAATTGCTGAGCTAAATTAATATAATTAGAATAGTGATGAACTGTACAACTATTATTAAATTTATAATAATCTAAGAAAACAGCACAACTAAAAGTATTGGACTCCTTTGTAATGTCCAGGTCAATTTGAGTAGGGTTTAGAATGATTACTGTATAGACATGTCTCAAAACCTGCGCCTGGTGGCTTTATCCCCTTAGACTTCTCAAAAACATCGTAGACACTACCTCTCTACTAAACATCTGCAACAGCTTTTACCCGCAGTGTCTTAGAATACCCCTCTCCTCTTTTTATTAGTCTTAACAGTAAAATATCCAAACGCCCATAGAATGTTTTCAAAACCTGGCCCTAGAGATCATCTTCTACCGCAACAACGATCCACTTAACTATCCCAGTCTCAAATCGAGAAGGTCCTCTCATGCCATCAATCTATATCTGAAAGCCCATTGTCTCACATTCCACTCTCTTCATCACCTTATCCCTCATTTGTCCAAAGATTCAAACAACCACCATCAACATTTAATCTCATTGACTACACTGTCTATCAACAACTCAATCTAATCTTCTTTTTGTTCTTTTTTTCTATGCGCACTTTTCGTTTCAACTTTTTGTACTTAGTTGTATTATCCGCATTGTTTTATGTTTCCGATTTATTCATCTATATGTTAAATTATTATTATTATTAACATTAATATTTAGAACATTAATTATAAGCTTAAAACTCTTCGAATTTCTATAATACGATTCCATTGTGTTCTATACTTCCACATTAACTTCGTATTTCACTATTTCAAATTTGATTGTAATATATTTTTGCCATAATCTTGTTGTCCTAATTCTTGAAATATATTTACGGTTTATTGTGAAATATTATATTTATTACATTTTTTCCTGATTGAATTTTACATTATTAATTATTAATGAAAATAACGCTTTATTGTTTATCGAGATAATGATGAGGATTGTTATTATTATGATTATGGCAACCATAATTATACTCATAAATAATTAATCTGAATTATAGAATACGTATTGAATATCTCTGTGTTTATAATTGTATAAATTAATTATTAATTAAATTATTGTAATAATAAAATTTAGTTATATAGGGAACTCTCCCATGTTCAATGTACGCTAAACTACTGTAATTATCTTATTTTATGTATTGTATAAAGATGTCTTTTAATTGATTCTGAGTGGTTCTGTTGTTCAACAGATAATGATAAACTAATAAGCGAAAGAATTATTATATATTTTTGATAATTTAATCATTGAATTTGTATTTAATTAAAAAAAAATTTCAGAACAGCTTTTTATGTTTAAAATATGCTTTCATTAAATTGAATATTGGATAAAAAATTAATCATTATCTTCTTTATAGCAGTATTTTCTACATTGTTTCCATTTTATCATGGTTTAAATTAAATTTTAAATAATTTTAAAAACACACATAGTCAGATCTATAATTTGTAAATAGTTAACCAGACTAAGAGTTGCACACAACAATTCAACCAATGTCACGTTTTGGTATAAATTATCGCTCGTCATGATATTGTTCAGGAATAAAAAAACAACACAGGAACAAATAAATATGAAATTAGAAGTAAACATTCCCAATATATCTAATATTTAAATATATATTACATGATTTATTACTTTTAATTTCTTCTTGTTTTTTATTGTTTTTCATTTGTTTTTCTTAAAAATTTTGAAATCATTTTATAGCTATATTCATTTAAATACGATGCGTTAGGTAAGGCGTAGTCATGTGTTTTTTTCAAAATTATAATAGCAGTGGTTAAACTAGTTTATCGGTAGAAATTGAAATTGATGTTCTCACTATCTAAAATAGTTCATAAATACAATTATTTATGCAACAAAGTTTTATTATGAAAAACAAAATAGTGATCAATTAAAAACGAGGTATATATATATGTATAATATATAAATTAAAAGTATAAAATTAAAACACGATAAAATGTAAAAGATTATTATTAAAAACTTTTACTATTAAATATTTAATTTTATTGTGGTTTTTTACTTTTGATTGTCATATGAGTATTACTTGTTTTTATATTCATATGTATTAATGTTTTTATATTTTTAAATAAATGCTTGAAATATTTATTTTTTCTTTATAGATGAGTTAAATAAGTAATTATACAATTTTCTAAAAAATAATTGGATACCATATAAATTTTATGATTTTGTATAATTTAATTATTTTAACGTAATCATTTTAAAAATGTAGATACAGTAATCCTATAAATAGGTAGATCCAACATAAATCGGAACTTTTAATCTTATCTATTTGGCTACATCTGAATAGTTGCTAGAAAATAGTACCCTATTTTTAGATCTTATTATCGTTTTTTAGTAGGCGGTATTAATCTCGTAGAAGAGAAAAACATATGCAATAAAAACACATTTTTAATCACTCAATGGCATATTTAATGTTTAGGTGGCTTTTATGCTTAGTTGTAATTAATAGTCTAGCCATATTCTTATTAGGCTACCGATGTAATTTTTATTCTAGCAAATTAAAATACTTTTAAAATGAGTTTAAAAAAATTCAAGTATAACAGTTTACTAATTTTAACTGAATTAAGACAATGATGTCACTCGTTATGATTGTTGTAAATCTGTAACAACGATTTAAAATATATCTGCTGTTGAGTTTTCCGCGTTTAAATATGTTTACATCTTTTTAAAAACAGTTACATCTAGAACACTAAACTCCCTCTGTTTGGATATAACACGCAATGTTTGTTTGTGTTGCGTTGTTCCTAAGCATACTCGTATAGGTAGTTTAAACTTACTTTATAGTATTTTAAACGTACGGGAAAGATTAATTCAATCATGTTGTTTATCATCGTAATTTTTAAAATCTTTCTACATTAAATTAAAACAATTTCTAGATCCCACACATATAGGCAATAAAGGCTAACATGTTATCATTTAAATCTCAAAGCATAAACAAATTATAACAATGAATAAGAATGAAACGCGCTTTTTTCGATGGCTCTCTCTAATTCTGGCCAATTTGCAATTTGAATGCATTTTGTATTCTCCCAATAAAATAAGCGTTTACATTTTTTATATAGTTTTAAACATAGAGTAATAATAACCAAGAGAGTTCACTTAGCACATTTAAATGTATACATCTATCAAAATTTATAGATAAGGTAATTAAACCATGTAGATTTCGAATTTAATAAAAAAAATGCCCTAAATAAATTGCCTCCCTTATTTATGGTAACATACTACTTTATTCCCATGAAAATCTGTTAGTAGTATATATCTAATACAAATCCATTTACAATCAAATTTAAAAAAGTAACTCAAATCAAAACGAAAAGAGTTAAAATAATTATATTTAACAACACATGCAATAAAATAGTGATAATCATCGAGTAATAATAACCAATGGTAATAATAACGTCATGTAAAACCATAAAATACGTTTTATTCAAGGTATACAAGTTACAATACAGTATTAATTATAC
>JAUZND010000908.1:0-13829 GCA_034780555.1 Coelogynopora nodosa | reverse complement strand
GGCGAGGAGAGGAGAGGAGAGGAGAGAGGAGAGGAGAGGAGAGGAGAGGAGAGATGAGCACATTGGCATCTTGGATAATAAATTATTATTTACGATCTGAACTTATTAAATCAACAAAATGTATGAAATATTTTGAGATTCTATATGCTTCCTTATAGTAATACTTCAAATTATACATTATTGAAAATAGATCAATACAACTTTTTGATAAATTTTAGTTATACATTATTGTCAAATATTGATTTCTAACTTTTTTACTGAGAACATTTTTAATGGTTTTTTAAATGAATATTGAGCAGTTCGTTTGGTTTATATTATAATGTAATGTTAGACACTCCACTCTCCCCGCCATGCAACAGAACATGTGATAAATAGAATAATGTTATATTTCAAAATCAAATGAGTCACTGACACATATTTCAATGTAAAGTTAGATAGATAACAACTATAAGTCTCTGTCGACCAATCAAAACAGGTGCAATGATTAACCAATTATATTTGAGTTAATACTGTGGATGCTATATGAATAAGCTACAGTATAATAGTATTCGGAACTACGGGGATGAATTTAATTTGTACTCTTTTTATTGATTTTGTTAAAAAATTTATTTTAATTATCTGAAATATGCAGTAAATAAGCCACTTCTTCCCGCAATAAATAAGGAATGAATGTTGATCACAAAACGCAAACGAAACATTCGTTGATGATGTTGTTGATGATGTTGATAACTTCTTCCACCAGTTAGATGGAGTCGTCGAAATCGGAACTTTTCCCAGGGGCCATCTGATTCACTGTATTGGTTCCAACTGAGGGAGGGAGAGAGAGAGAACAGAGAGAGAGTTGGAGAGAAAGATAGAGAAAGAAAAGTCAAGAGACGAGCATCTGTCCAAAAATTAACAAATTAAAACAAAGTAAGTTCCTGATTGATTACACCTCACAAGAATTAAAATTAACATAAGCGCAAGAATATTTCTCAATATTGAGTGTTGAGCACGTGCTAACTTTGTATAATAAGAATGTGTTGACGCACAAAGAAAGTGAAAATCAAAATAAATAGTAAACAAATTATTTTAAAAACCAAAATGTGTTTTCAAAAAGTTTGTTCACTGAAATCATTCATATATACTACTTAGGAAAGGATAATATATTTCAGTAGTACAAACACTACATCTATTTTTTTAAATTATATCTTAGGGATCACCGACATAACATTATGTAGTTGCTAGATTAAAGGACGAAATGTGTAACACGAATAGACCCACTTTTCGAGTTGGTTCCCCATTGGCTGGTGTTGTAGCTGTTAGAGCTGCCGGTGGTTCCCTTGAGCAAGTGGGGAGCGTTCTTGGGACCCTCTGGACCAAAGGGTTCCGGGCTACGCTGGCTCACTGAGCTCACGTCATAGTCATCGTCGTTTACTGGAGAAGGAGAGAGAGAGGGATGAGGGTAGAGGGTGTGGAGAGTGTGAGGAAGGGAGGGGAGGGAAAGAGGGGGGAGGGAAGGAGGGAGAAAGGGAAGGAGGGAGGGAGGGGAGGGAGTGAAGGACGGAGGGATGGAGTGGAGGACGGAGTGAGGGAGGGAGGGGAGGGAGATGATGGGAGGAAGCCGTCTACACAACTATTACACACAAACAAATTTAAATGTTTCAATATAAAATTTTACATGTCAATTATATATGACTATAAAACAGTTAATAATGAACATTACATATATTATCTTAATACTAATAGGGTTAAGATAGGCCCAAAATAATTCAATTAGTAATTTTGTCATGTAACGAAAAAGTGAGAGATATTTTAAGTATCAATATGATTGTAAAAGTAAGGTCGCTAAAATCGAAATATTAATTTTTATTCTCAACATATACAGAATAACTCACAGTCATCGATGACGAGATGGGGCGGTGCTCGTAAGACCTTGGTGGGGGGACCAGGGGGGCGCTTGGGAGAGGAGAGGTCTGCTGACTTGTCCAACTCTTCCAGGAGTCTAGTGGGGAGAGAGTGAGAATGACAGGATTCTAGCGGGGAGAGTGAGAATGTCAGGACTCTAGCGGGGAGAGTGAGAATGTCAGGATTCTAGCGGGGAGAGTGAGAATGACAGGATTCTAGCGGGGAGAGTGAGAATGACAGGATTATGGCGGGGAGAGTGAGAATGTCAGGATTCTAGCGGGGAGAGTGAGAATGTCAGGATTCTAGCGGGGAGAGTGAGAATGACAGGATTATGGCGGGGAGAGTGAGAATGACAGAATTCTAGCGTGGAGAGTGAGAATGACAGGATTATGGCGGGAAATGTGAGAATGACAGGATTATGGCGGGAGAGTGAGAATGACAGGATTCTGGCGGGAGAGAGTGAGAATGACAGAAACTTGGAAAGAACAGAGACTCCTATATATATATATAAAGTATATTATGATATAGCGTACTAATAATCCGATCGACACAGTTATATTTATTGTTCTTCTGCTATGGATTATGAATAAGACAATATTAAGTGTTGCGTACTAAGATATATTTATACAAGAGAGAGTAATACAGATACGGTAAAAGAAATGATAAAATATTGATATAATTTAAGAGGTAAATAGAGTCAGTTAATAGCTTAAATGATCAAAAGTATTAATCAGAAAATAATATCTTTAGGTTTGTAATAAACAAATGTTTTACATAACAAACAAAATAAATACATTTAATCTAGCCAAGACACATATTTACTACAATAAATTATAATATAAAATGTTCATAATTAAATTAAGAATAATTTTTTATGATACTTAATTTAAATGTTTCTTTTAAACCTGAATTTTATAACTGCTGTAAATTTTAAAGACTTCATTTTATTTTTTAAAAAATAAGAAATTTATACATTTGGAAACATGATTGTAAACATTTTAAGTATCTTACAATATATTTACATTAAAAATTAGTGCACCTAATTGGAATCGTTTAGTATAAAAGGGTTACATTGTAACTTATAATTTATAATAATATTTATAACAATGTATTATAATTACATTGATTTAAGAAAAAATGATTATTACAATCAAAAATGCCAAAAACGTAATTATTACAATTAATATCGACATAAATGGTAATTATTACAATCAATATTAATAAAAATTGCATTTAAAAAAATCAATATTGAGAAAAATAGCATTTTCAAAAATCAATATTGAGAAAAATGATTATTGCTGCAATTTATATAATTATAAAAATTGTAATTTTTAACTCTACTGAGCCTATCAAACTGATCGTGGGTTGGTTGTTAGATACAGAGCTACTCTACAGTTGCTACTCTACAGTTGCTACTCTCCAGTTGCTACTCTCCAGCAGAGCACCCACTCGGAGAGCTCGATGTCGTGGTCCCGGTCCTTCTCCCGGCCACTGGTCCCTGGCCGCATCTCACCAGTCCCTCCGCCTCCGTCCACGTAGTCCAGCCCCTTCCGCTGACCCGGAGGGGAGGTCGAGGGCTGCTGACCTCGCGGCTTGCGAGGCGAGGGCATGGCGGGCGGGCTCCCGGAGGGGTCACCTGCTCCGGACTGGTGGTGCTTCGGGGTAGTCATGACGACCGCTGCAGATGGTCGGTTGGCGGGAGAGCGCACCTGGACGTCCTGAGTCTCGGATTCTGTCTCGGTTTCGCTCTCGGACTGGCTGAAGCTGGAAGCAGATAGATGTGAGATGAACACGTCATGGTAAGTTTATAAACAGTGAGTGTAAAGATAAATACAGAAAGAGAGAGACAGAGAACGCACCTCCGAGGTCTTTTAGAAGCAACAGGAGCATTGGCAGGTCTATTCTTCGCTCGCGCCGGCATCGAGCTGTACATGGGCTGGTTGCGGGAGGGGCTCAACTGACTAAAGCTCCCGGCCGTGTGGTCCCCCTGCTGGTGACGGTACCGCTGGCCCCCCCTGCCGGGGTCTTCAGGACGATCATGATGGCGGCCGGCGAGCTGGTCACGGGCCAGTTTGTCTACCTTCTTGGCCAGGTCCTGTGTGGATGGTGCACCGATTGGGATGCAAATAAGTCAATGAAAATAAGATTACCGCAGTGTTGGGAGGTTTCAGTTATACGCTAGTATCAGTATACTCTACTCAATGCAATACGATCTCGGTTAATACAAAAAATTGTTTCATATTAAAAATCATGAGTGGTTGCAACAAAATATTATCAACCTTAAGAAGACACATGTATTTCATCAACCTTATGAGGACACACATATGTATTTTATCAACCTTATGAGGACACACATGTATTTTATCAACCTTATAAGGACACACAGGTATTTTACCAACCTTATGAGGACACACACATGTATTTTATCAACCTTATGAGGACACACACATGTATTTTATCAACCTTATGAGGACACACACATGTGTTTTATCAACCTTATGAGGACACACACAGGTATTTGACCAACCTTATGAGGACACACACAGGTATTTGACCAACCTTATGAGGACACACACGTATTTGACCAACCTTATGAAGACACACACACATTTGACCAACCTTATGAGGACCCACACAGGTATTTGACCAACCTAATGAGGACACATACGTATTTTATCAACCTTATGAGGACACACACACAGGTATTTGACCACCAACCTTATGAGGACACACACAGGTATTTGACCACCAACCTTATGAGGACACACACAGGTATTTGACCAACCTTGTGAGGACACACAGGTATTTGATCAACCTTATGAGGACACACACAGGTATTTGACCAACCTTATGAGGACACACAGGTATTTGACTAACCTTATGAGGACACACAGGTATTTGACCAACCTTATGAGGACACACACATGTATTTGACCAACCTTATGAGGACACACATGTATTTTATCAACCTTATGAGGACACACAAGTATTTGACTAACCTTATGAGGACACAGAGGCATTTGACCAACCTTATGAGGACACACAGGTATTTGACCAACCTTATGAAGACACACTCACGTATTTGACCAACATTTTGAGGACACACACAACAGACGTACCTGTCTGATGGCGGTAAACTTGATGTGCTTCCTCGAGAGATGGTCTCTCTCCTTCCTCAGCAGGGCCAACTTGTCGTTGAGCACCGGATTAGTGATGCGTCTGGTGCCCGCTGGGATGCCCCTCTCCACCAACTGCTCCTCCAGAAGCTTTGTCAACTCGTCCTTGAGCCCATGCAGCAAGTCGGGGTCCGAGCGCAGCTGTTCCAGCAGATGGGAACACCGGACTAGACTGCCTTCCATGCTGCCGTTGGGCGAGTAATTGTCACCTGGTGCGGAGCAAAGATATTTAACTGTAGATTGAATAGATAGGCCATCTGCATTTCTCATGCAGGATGAAAGCGCTATAACGTAAGTGATTAGATATTTTGTTAACTTATTTTAGAAATAGTTTTCAGTATAGAACATAATGTAGAACTATATGTTCTATATTTTAGTATATTATACTAAAATAAATATGCGGCAATTTCACACAATGAAAATAGTATCAACAAATAAATTAATCAATATTTACCATATTGATTTTACCTTATATTATTCAAATGGTTCGTTATAGAATAGTTATGCACTTCATGAATACAGAAATACAGATAGAGTGAGAGGGAGGGAGAGAGAGAGAGAAACTGTCGATACAATATCCAATCAATGTCGTGAAAGCGATAGGCTACCCGCGCTGGTAATAATCTAATTCCCAAATAATCTAATTTTCGTCAAAATAAAAATAATTCATTCTAGAACCTCGATTTAAATTAAAAGCGACACCTAACTCAACCCGACTGGCTCAACCGAACCACCCGAGAAGAACAAACCCACAACCTCAGAGACGCGAAAGCTTTTCAAAACGTAATCGTCCGCATTACCCAAAGAAGTCAAAATTGCCAATCTAGATTTCGTATTCTTCAAAGAGAAAGAAAGAGACAGAGAAAGATAGAAAGAGACAGAGAAAGATAGAAAAAGGATGGATATGATTCAGCTTTGCTCAAGACGATTCAACAAACAATACTGGTTAATAAAACAGTGAGAAAAAACTGAATGACAATATTGTCATAACTTTGTATCGCTAAGCAGTGTTGCCACTATGTACTATGATAAAAATAGCGCAGCAAAAAAAATAAAACGCAGGCTCCATTATCCCCTGTGGGGGTCTGGGGGCAGAGCCCCTTGTGGGGGGATAGGGGGCTTAAAATGAATGAATGAACGATTGTAAATGACGATAAAGGTGTAGAAATATGCAAATCAGTGAACTGCTATTTACACAGTAAACAAAAATATTTTTTCCCGAAAATTACGGTAATAAAACATTTAAACACATCTCTATATAAAATATTCATCGTCAGGCTGCATTAGATCTAAAAATTTTATTAAATTTAAATGTAATGCACATTTTTATAGTAATAATATATATTTAAATATCATTACTACGCAGGAAACGTGAATATATTTTTTTTATAATTATCGCGCATTAAAATAATATAAACATACTAACTGTATGCTATATACCTTTTAAAATTACTTTAAATCTATATGTAGGTACTGAATAATAGCATAATTTGGTATATTTTAATTACAGTCCTTCATACTTTCTAAGAATGTTTTTTAAATATTGTTACGCATGTCATTTATAAGTGAAATAATAAATCTACTACCGTTATTACAAAAACATTTAAATAATATATAATCATAGCTAAAATCTTACGAAATTATTAATATATTATGAAGAAAGTATAATTTATACTTACTAATTATAATTTTTTTTAAATAACGCAGGCTTATGAAATAATAACGCAGACTGCGTTAATAACGCAGACAGTGGCAATACTGCGCTAAGTAACAGTAGGTAACATATATCTCAAACATTTAAATTGTAAAAAGAGCGCAAAAAATAATAAATTCGGTAAAACCCTAACAATGACGACATGACAGCGAATAATTTAAATTTTACAAAAACAGAAAAGCAGGTCATAAGACAAAATGTGATACAAATATTAACAATGGAACAAAGTATTTCTACATTCCTGCCTAGTCTCTCAGTTATTTCTGTTTGAATGTACCGCATAAGATGAAACCACACTTACCACTTTTGAGGACCATTCCCATGGCTTCTGACATCTTGCTCAGGTCATCATCTGAGTTCCTCATTCCAGGCGTCTTCTGGAGGCCATAGTTCCTTCTGATTGGTTGAGGAAGGTCCTCTTCTTGTATCTTGACATGTCGTGATGGCGGAGCAACCGACACCCCTGGTGTTCGTCGTGACTGAAATATTGTAATATACGACTGTCATATACTGCTGATGGTATTTGTTGAAAATATCAAAACCTAATATATTAACAAGCATGAGTCAAAATAATAAGGAAATATTTCTGGAATTGCTCATTTGGGTAATTTTAGTAAAAAAAATATTACGATTTTTGCATTAAAAAATTGTAATGAAAATAGATCTTAAATATACTATTATATCAAACGTATTAATTAATACATGCATAAATGCTTTTAAAGTCATACATACACAACAGAACAAAAAAGGAACAGTGGCAACTCTTGAAACACAAACTAAACAAACGATTCCAGACTCAAAACAAACGCCAACTTCAACCAACGCAACGTAAGGAGCAACACTGGATGATGACGAACCAACGAATCGTGTCTCACAGTGACATCTGCGCTCGGTTTGCTGCCGGCTTCAAGAAGCAGTTTGACATACTGTATCTGACCCGCTTTTGAGGAGGGTGGAGTGGGCGGTTTAGCAGCTCGTGAAAGGGTCGATACAACTACCGGGGGAGTGCACACTATAGAGGAACATCTTTGGGGCGACTGATGCACTGAACAATCCTCTGCATCGGACTCTTCCTCATTGTTCTGCTCCGTGAATATCTCCTCCTCCTCCTCCAGCTCCCCTTCTTGTTCTTCACCTGCCTCTTCTTCTTCTGCCTCTTCTTCTTGCTGTTGTTCTTCTTCTGCCTCTTCTTCAATGAAGGAAAATTCATGTTCTGAACTGTCATTATCGCTAGAGTAATTCAACTTCTGTCAGTGTGTGTATGAGTGTTTTGATGTGGTGAAAACCGACAATAAAAAGGAGGTAAAATGGAAACGAAAGTTGGTGGAGTATACTAGCTATGTTTATATGTAAACGACCATGTCGCAAAAAGAAACTATACAAGATTCTCACTAAATATTCTCAGTGCATTAAGACAATAAGAATTTACACCTTTACACCTAAACAGATCTTCTGCTTGTCGAGAAATGCAATAGCATTTTAAATCTATTTTGCGCGTTTATATTTCATTAGATTATTACATTAAGAAAGAGTTAAGTTAACTACGTTCAATAGATAATATATTTAATAAATATTATAATAATTATGTCAATTGTGTGTTTAGTATATTTAAAGCCATTATTTGGTACCTACTAACGGCCATACAGGCACACTGCAGCTGCAGATAAATGTTCAATACACAATTAGATGAACCAAAATCTTCTGCAGAATACTAATTTACACATTATTCCGTTTCAACAGTTAGAACATGTTTCCAAATGTGTATTGAAAGTTATTGCTGAACCATCCCTTCAATAACACAATGTGCGCCATTGATCAGTTGTACAAAGTATTACAATTTATTTGTCTAATGTCCCTATAAGTCAGCCATGCAAAGTATTACAATTTATTTGTCTAATGTCCCTATAAGTAAGCCATGCAAAGTATTATTTGTCTAATGTCCCTATACGTCAGCCATGCAAAGTATTATTTGTCTAATGTCCCTATAAGTCAGCCATGCAAAGTATTATTTGCTTTTGTGGTTTTAAATAACAATTGTAATTTAATTAAACCCATGAAAAAGTAACAGTTACAATATTTGAAATATTGCCTTAATTAATGATCAACAAATAATATTAAGTAATAAAAAAGAAGAAACTTTGAGAATACAAACAACATTGAAGTAACCAATCACAGAACAGTATCACCTTATTGACGGATTTATCAACCAATAGGATATCCGTTGTCTGAGTTGCTTGCGCCATGTTTAGTAACTTATTATCTTCCGTGATATTCGGAGGTGTAGTTGACTGATATGTAAATAAGTGTCCGTGAATACATACATTATATAAAACATAACATCATTTAAATTATGTAATTGTGTCAAGAGATAACTAGTTACAGCATCATGAAAACAATTAAGGTACGCTTTGACTACTTTTGTAAGTACCAAGATTCAGAAAACCTTAAAAAATTAAAGCCTTACAAAAATATTTTTAAATATTTCTTTAAAAATGTGTATACTAAAGGGGTCGAGGTTTAGATAATGCCCTATTGATAAAATATTGTGCCCTTCTAAATAAATTGCCAATATAATTTAAAATTGGTCCATTATATTTTGATAACATATTTATTTAAACTGGCTGTGCCACTTTAGGGACATTCTAAGTATAAAAATTTCAACATGTTCATAAGCTATGATAAATACGCTCCAAAACTACCCGTTGGATTTTTTTAAATATTTCGTTAATAAATAATGATTTGTATATCAGATAATTCTTTGCTTTAAAATAATTCAGGTTTAATACGTTATACTATAAATAATAACGATATAACGTATCTAAAACATAAAATGGTCGGTGCCTCTTATTTAATCTAGAAAACCCTTATTCAAAATGTCTATCTGCACCACTGACTAATACATTAAATATTCAGATAAATTGAACAAACATATATCAATTTTATTAAAACGATGATACTTTTACCAGATAACTCGTGGTTTTTCTAGTTTAAATATAGAAACATGTAATGACAAACTCTCTAGGATAAGAAGATAAATCAAACTCAGCTAAACAACATTTTTAAACAATATAAATAATAACAGAACACTTTCAAAGGGTGGAACCGAAACGTCAATACCTGCATTAGACTTTCCAGGACAACAGTGTTCAATTTTCCAATTTCATGGCCTAGAAATTGCGTAATACTCTGCAGGCTTTTTTCCTGCTCTTCAATTTGAGTTTTTGTCAGTGATGACTTAAAGCAATAATACATATTGGTACACTGCAGTTAATATCTTCACTTACAATAAGTGAAGAAGGAAACATAACACATATCTGAATATAATAAATCATCTAAAAGTGTTCCTTCACTATATTATGACTCTCAAATCATTCCCTGTTAAAGTTTAAATTTCTTTATATAGAAAGAGTCGAACTCAAAGCTATAGGTTTATTAACTCATCCTGACCTCGATGGGGTAAACATGAGGAATGCATACAATTATCTTGAGTGGATCAGTTGATCAAATAGGAATTTGAACTCAAGTTTGCTTAACATTTTACTTTTAAATTATTAAATTTTAATTTTAAAATGTTATGACTTTTATATTGTTAGCAAGACAATTTCATTATTAACAATCTAAAAAGCAATATATCCAACGACGTATGTGCTTATACATTGAGATATAAACGTGCTAACTAGAGATTCTATTTTAGAAAGATGTTGTTCTTACATACAATGAATGAATATGAATAAACAAAACAAAACGCAACGCAACGCTCAACATAACGGTAATAAAAACGACTTGAAGGTGAACACAGTAACAGGCTAACATTCTTACTGTAAAATTAGAGAGCAAGATTATCTGTTCGTCTAATTTGGTCACCAAAATGTTGGCCAGATTTGGATCTACGATGTCCACAACTGGATTCTCTTCTAGAGTCTACATTCAATATTATCAGTTCAGAGTTGAGATTTGTACATTATATGAAACGATCGTTTTAAAGTAGTGATTAAAACTGTAATAATTAACTGTAGATAGATAGAATCGTTAAGATAAGCAATCGATGGAGGAAGAAATGTGGTATTGGCGGAAATATGGTATTGATTATCCTCACTTGACGAAAACGTGTTACTGATTATTCTGACTTGGCGGAAATATGGTATTGATTATCCTCACTTGGCGGAAATGTGGTATTGATTATCCTCTCTTGGCGGAAATGTGGTATTGATTATCCTCTCTTGGCGGAAATGAAATATTGATTATCCTCTCTTGGCGGAAATGAAATATTGATTATCCTCACTTGGCGGAAATGTGGTATTGATTATCCTCACTTGGCAGAATTAATTAAATTAATAAAATTAAATATTATTTATTAAATTAATTAATAAATAAAATCAATGTACTTTTTGAATCATTAAAATTGCAATGGAAAATAGAGCAGAGCTATTTGGCTTAGTTATTTATATCACCAAATCTAAGAGCATAATAATATCTATTGCTTAAAAATGAAGCAAGTAAAACATGTTATCAACATTAAATCATTTAATTCGGGGGATTAGATTAACGTAGCGCATTACATTTAATCGATAATGCGTGTTCTTCACTTTTTGGTTTTGTATTGTACCTTACTTTATAATGCGAAAACATGAAACCAGATAATTCGAACATGTAAAATGAAGTGATCCTAAAGTTTAGGTCTCCAGAACTGAACAAATCATGGCCTATCCGTAAATGAAACTACCATTGTGCATTCACGGCATGTTTGCACGGGGCTAGACGATAATTAAAATATCGTCACTAAATAACTATAGGGCACCAATTAAGTTATAAAATCACCTGAGATATTTCTTCGACCGGTTTCCTGCGTTCGAGTGCCTTGAGTCTGGCGATTTCTGCATCCTTCTGAAAATGTAAATGCTTCAAATGGTTAAATGTTAAACGGAAAATTATTGAAATAATAAGTTACAATGCAATCGACAAATAGGAAAAGAAAGGTAAAATCAACATGCAAGAAATGTCAGAAATGAGATGTTGAGTTGCCTAATTTGGTACGTCCATCCGCCCGGAAGACAAAACAAGATATCATCGTTAATAGAATACAATAATGTAGGAAAGAAACAATACAAAAAGAAAGAATGGAAGTATCGACACTCACCTTGCGTAGATCTTCTTGATGTGCACTGTTGATAGTTTGAACCTAAAATGAATACAATAATACATGTTATATAATATCCATTGATTTATGTTATTGATCGTTTGATTGATGTTATGTATTCGATTCATTTTACAGCAAATATAAAGAGTTCCTCCGTGGTTTTAATGTATAACGAATTGTTTGAAATGTGTTTAAAACAAGGTGTACTCCATTATTATAAGAATGTATAAATTTTCAGAAATAATGATTGCATTAGAATCACAATTTCAATCTTCCACTATATACACAATTATAATTTACGTTACATCAAAGATAAAACAACTTATTGTAAAATACAAAATACTAACAGTAATCCTGTACCCACTATATCCAATATAACAAAGTAAAGTCCCTCACTCATCGATCTAAATTATGTAGAACTCTTTCTAATTGTGTCAACTTGACCTTCTCTCCACATATTTTAACAAACCAATACGCATCCAGTAATGATTGCATGATATATTATACACAATATTGCATTGTATTAATTATTGCGTTTTGTTATACTAATTATAAAGTTGTTTTGTAATAAATTAAAATTTGTAGAATCTGTTTAATAAACGAATTATGTTATATATTTTAATATTTAATTGTCTAAAATGAGTTATACATAAAATAAACACAATGATAGCTTTCAGTCAAATATTGTACAAATTGTGACTTAGCATATCTACATATTTTTCCGATATCAGTAGAGTAGCCTAATCTAGATATTATTGCTAAATTATTAACTATTACATTTGTAGGCTACGTATCTAGATTTAGATATTTTGAAAATCGAGTTAATTACAGTGTTAGAATTTCTCCTCACCACGTTGTCAAAAATGACACAGTCTAATGGCCTAGCTTCACATTCAATCCTTCACAAGTGCCTCAAGACATAATAGCACATAACTTTTACTAACATTTCAATAATATAACTAATAACTATAGGCCTAAGTGATTTTATTGCAGCAGTAAAAGGCACTATCACTATGCAAGCTGATGACGTCATCATATCGATTACTAAAATGTCAATATTAGTAACTAGTGATTCACAGGCACTAGTATGAATATGCAAGTTGATGACGTCACTATAGCTAACAATTAGTACCATCAGAAGAAGGTTATATATATAATCCTTACTTTTGGTCGTCTGAATCGGACATGCTGCGTCAAGTCAAGTCAACAGAATTAAACAATAACAAGTCTATTAATAAATAGTTGTTGACGGGAAATATTTGGGTTTAGTAGCAAACACGGTAATCAATTAAATAGGCTCCAAAACATAAATATAATAAAACTTTAAAAATGCGGTTATAATAAAATACGACTTTAAATAATGGAATAAATAAATTTAAATTCAAACAGCAGCGCTACAGAAAATTTTGTTTAATTCAGAATTAAATAATAATCGATGATTAAATAATAATCGATGTATACACCACTATTGGGATACATGAATCAGGATTACACAATTGTTATATATTGCACTATTTTCAAATGCTCCATGTTTACCGGGACTATATTATATAGTTAGATATATTATATTTCACTTTGAAGCAAATGCCCCCATTGGTAACCATTGGTTACCTGATCTTGATTATGTTTTGATCTTGGAGTATCATCATCTTCGATCTGACCGATGTGTGATTTATCTGCAATAGAAGAATACTTTTATCCTCGCATTCTGGCTCTGGGAAGTATGACATGTATGTACATCTAAATCTTTAAAATTATTCTACAAACAAATTATGCAATAAATAGGAGTCCACCCGAGGCAGTTGATGCTCGTCAAACTATACAGAAAGCTAAAGAAAAATCCTGGCATAACTTTGTCGAAAACGACCTATCCGACAGAACCGACACTAAAAAACTCTGGAACATCATCAAAGTC
>JAUZND010000907.1:0-13829 GCA_034780555.1 Coelogynopora nodosa | reverse complement strand
CGAAAGACTATAATGTGTTTATCGAAAGACTATAATGTGTTTATCGAAAGACTATAATGTGTTTATCGAAAGACTATAATGTGTTTATCGAAAGACTATGTGTTTTGTCTAAATACGCATGTGTTTGTCGAACGACTATGTGTTTTATCTAAATACGCATGTGTTTCTCGAAAAACTCAGTGTTGTATCGAAATACACAGAGTTTTATCAAAAGACTCTGACTTTTATCGAAAAACGCATGTGTTTGTCGAAAGACTCAGTTTTTATCTAAATACGCATGTGTCTGTCGAAATACTCCGCTTTTTATTTAAATACACTGAGTTTTATTAAAAGACTCAGTGTTTTATCTAAATACGCATGTGTTTGTCGAAAGACTATGTGTTTAATTAAAACATGCATTTGTTTCTCGAAAGACTCAGTGTTTTATCTAAATACACAGAGTTTTATCAAAAAGACTCAGAATTTTATCGAAATACTCATGTGTTTGTCAAAAGACGCAATGTTTATCCAAATACGCATGTTCTGCAATCAATTTGTTGATTATAGTATTTATTGTTCTAATAAAACAATCTTTACTGTTACTGGGTTACTAAAGAAGTATGTTTACTCTACTGCATATAGTGCACTATCTAAAAAATATCAACTACCGTTTTTAGAATAATATTGTGACAATATTTATTAATATGACTCTCATCGGATATTGTTAAAAACACATCCCGATTCTGCAAAAAAAGATGCCTATTCTAATTAACTGAGAAAAAATCTATGCCGATGCCTATATGCGAAGTACCTGAGAAAAACCCGATGCCGCTTCTACAAAAGCGATGCTGATGCCAATTAGTACCTGAGATAAAACCCGTTACCGATTCCGATTCCGACGCCATTAATTATATCTTTTTAATTTATTTTTAAGTATAGTTGCTATCGACAGCCATCAAAATAACAACAATTTTATAATTCCGCCAAACGGAATCATTTACCCAAAATACTTATAGTATACTTTATATTACAAATTATAATACTCCGTGAAATTTAATATTGGCTAAATATTATAATTATTATAAAAAAATTACGCTTCTGGGAAAAAGTGTATAATATAAGTTTCAGGAATTATAAATTTGTAGTTATTTTGACGGCTGCCTATAGCAACTACTTAAAGTAAATTAAAAATTATATATTTATTGCAATCGGAATCGGCATCGGGTTTTATCTCAGGTACTTGCCTGGTATCAGCGTCGGTTTTTTTGGAATCGAAATCAGGTTTTATTAAAGTAATTGGCATTGGCATCGCTTTTTGTGGAATCGGCATAAGTTTTTACTTATAGCCATATTGGTTAATATTGTCATCATTTTATTCTCAAAATGGTAATTGATATTTTTCAGATAGTGCACTATATGCAGTAGAGTAAACATACTTCTTTAAAAATAGTTGTACAATATTTATTTTATTTATAAGTTTAAATGAACAGTAAATTACTATTTATCATTAATTATAAAAGATAAAATTAAATATAATTCAAATTTGTGGAAAGTTACGCATAACCCAGCAACAGTAAATATTGTATTATTAAAGCAATACTATAATCATCAAATTTATTGCAGAATATGCGTATTTCGATAAAACACTGAGTCTTTTGATAAAACTCTATGTATTGAAATAAAACACTGAGTCTTTCGAGAAACACATGCGTATTGAGATAAAACACTACAAAAAACACGCGTATTTAGATAAAATACGAGAAACACATGCGTATTTAGATAAAACACGAGAAACACATGCGTATTTAAATAAAACACTGTCTCTTTCGATAACCACATGCGTATTTGGATAAAACACGAAGTCTTTCGAGAAACAGATGCATATTTAGATAAAACACAGAGTCTTTTGGTAAAACTTAGTGTATTTAGATAAAACATAGAGTTTTTCGACAAACACATGCGTATTTAGATAAAACACTGATTCTTTCAAGAAACACATGCGTATTTAGATAAAATACAGAGTTTTTCGACAAACACATGCGTATTTAGATAAAAGACAGAGTATTTTGATAAAACTCTGTGTATTTCGATAAAACACTGAGTCTTTTGATAAAACTCGGTTTATTTAGATAAAACGCACGGGAACCTTCGACAAACACATGCGTATTTACATTAAACACAGAGTCTTTCTACAAACACGTGCGTAGGCCTATTTAGATAAAACACAGAATCCTTTGATAAAACTCTGTGTATTTGGATAAAACACTGAGTCTTTCAAGAAACACATGCGTATTTAAATTTAAAAAACTCTGTCTTTCGACAAACACATACGTATTTGGATAAAACACACATTCTTTTGATAAAACTGTATATTTCGATAAAACTGTATATTTCGATAAAACTGTATATTTCGATAAAACTGTATATTTCGATAAAACACATGCGTATTTAGATAAAATACAGAGTCTTTCGACAAACACATGCGTATTTCGCTAAAACACTGAGTCTTTTTACAAACACATTTTTATTTTGGATAAAACTGTGTGTATTTAGATAAAACTGTGTGTATTTAGATAACACTGTGTGTATTTAGATAACACTGTGTGTATTTAGATAAAACTGTGCGTATTTAGATAAAATTCTATGTTTTAAGGCAATAAACTGTGTGTTTTTATCAGAAACACAGAGTATTTAATTTTAAACTCTCTCAGCTATTATGGTAGATAAATAAATTTTAATTTAAAATGTTTTGAATATAAATAATTATTATTTTAGCCGTACGCCCAGTTTTAGGAATATTTTGGTTTAGTTAGTTTATAACTTTATTGATACTTTTTATAACATAAAACATTTAAAGCAAAACATTTTAAAATTAAATATTTTTTATCTTTACTACTTACAGTTTTTAAAGTAATTATAATTTTACTAATAGTATAATTTAATGGTTGTAACTTAAATGCGGAGGAAAAAAATTTTTCGTCTGAATAATGATTTGAATATTTCACTAGTAGTCTAAATATTTGTTAGTATAGATTAATAAAACTAAATTTGATAAAACGAATTTATAAAAAATACAATTTATTTATAACGCGGGAAATACATAAAACATTTTTAATGATAAACATTTAAAAGATACATTATTTACAATATTCAATACAATTATTATTATTTATTTCGCGCAATGTTATATAAAGTATAAATTAACTATTTGTTTTATATAGCAATTGTTTTATGTTTGTCCATCATTATTACAAAGTTAATTATACACGTGCATGATAAATACATATAGCTAATCAATTGTAATATAAAAATGCAATAAAAAGCACAAGCACAAGTTTCCCACACGACAAATTCCGTTTGTTTCATTTTTTTTCTGTTCATAAATCGTTTATGAATAATCTAAAGCTAGGTTTCGTATATATATAAAATTAGTTTATAATTTACTTTTTTACTGAACTCATTGGAAACGTTATTTTTCATTATTTATGTTATTTGCAAATTTTCATGTTTTAAAAGTTTTAGCAAATTTAAGATGTGGTGAACGCATTTTATAGAATAATTTGTTTAATTAATTGCATTAAACCTCAAATTAACTATAATGACTAAAGTATTTAAATCTCATGTTATATATTCATTCATTAAAACTAATTTAAAAACAAGGATAAATAAGGCTCCGGTTTGAAGCAAGAGAAGAATCAATTTTTTTAAATATATGCCTTTTATATGATTAAATTTAGTAACTTGCAGAGGGATTAACTATTTCAAAGTGCATTTACCAATATTAAAATATATTAAATTATTAAATTTTGATTTAACAAATGTAATTAATTAATTAATAAATATAATTAATTAATTAATACAATAATTCTTTAATTTATTTTACATTTTTTAATATTGAATGTGTTATTCATATTAATACATAAAATTAATTATACCTGTATTTATATCACAATGAGAATTCTGTCAACCATTTTTAGTTAAATAAAGTTTAAGTACATCAATGTGAAGGTTGACATAACTACAAATAACTTTCAAAAAGCGCATGGTTTAATATTTTAACTTGTTTCGGTGAAATATTTTCAAATATCTGATTAACGCAGTGGTTACGATTCCTGTAATGGAATCTTAAATTATTTGGATAGGATTCCGGCACTCCTTTATATATCGTTCTCTTTGTTGTAAAATATAATGTTTCTTGTGCAATTGTTATTTATATATATAATTTAATATTATAGCTAATTTTATGGTAGATTTATTATTATATTTTAATACTAATATTATATAGTAGTAACTTAGGCTTTAGCAATTACGCAACATACAAAAATAATTCTCAAAAATGTTTTGCCTAAAAATAGTTCACCCTATCATGGTACCAAAATGATGAAACTGTCAGCAGAGCCAGAGGCAGAGGTACTCTCAAGAAATATGTGTAATTTCAGAAACCAATGGCAATACAAATTATTGATTAATACATTTGTCAGAAATTTTGATATTAACCAAAGCCTGGATCACCTATATCTAATGATAAAACATATTTATATAATAATGAATATTAAAAAATTAAACAAACTACTTCTGTGTAACTGTAAAATCAATAAATAATAATATATTTTTTAATTAATCAAAAGTCATAATTTTACATAATGTTTTAACTGGTATCAGATTCAGAATCAAAGATATTATATCTCTGCCTAGATGGAAAAATAACTGTGTAATAATAGGCTATGTATCTGCCTAGTCGGAAAAATGTTTTCTACATTATATATGCATAATACTAATAGCTAATACAAATATGAAAATATTATTATATATATTATTATTGACATTGTAAGTTATACCTAATTAATAAAATACTTATAAAATATCACTAAATATTTTTGACAGACATATAACCTATAAACATTTTTTTGCCTAAAATATTTAGCTCATAAAAACCACACAGTATTTTATTCATTAGGTATAACTTATAATAATAATATTATATATTATTAATACAAATATAATATAACAGTATTTTCATATTTATATTAGCTATTATATATATATATAACCTAGGCAGACACATAGCCTAGAAATTATTTTTTCATCTAGACAGAGATATTACATCTTCAATTCAGAATCCTATCCAGATCATTTAAGATTTTGTTGCTGGAACCATAACCAATACATAATATGAACAGGCCTATAGTCAGGCATAAGGCAACTGAGGCAGAGCTATCTGCACCCCTAAAATCAAACAAGGATTAACTAAACTGACCTTTTTGATATATAAAAATAAATAGTAATATCAATTTTTCCTTCTTTCTTGGCTTTGAAAATGAAAAAATCACATTTGTTGATTTAAAATTTTCTATTATGTTTAGTCTCCTAATTTAAATAACTACATATTTATAATGTTTAAGCTTCTGATGGTGATGGATATTTAAAGTATAAGTACCTATACTAAGAAAGTTAGTAATATATAGTTATTTGTAGATAAGTATTTAGAAAATACACATGATCACCAACTTTGCTATCAGAGCCAGCTACTACTTTAGATATCTTTTTTTTATGACAAAGCTGAATATGCAATTAGAAGGCAATTATTGAATAAAGAAGATTGATTGCTCATATTTAAAAGAAGAATAAAACCATTGCCTACTACAATTCCTATATCAAGAAACAATAAAATGTATACTTTCAACTAGAAAAACATAAAGGGCTATTACTCTATTCTAACAAAGAAGACTAAGCATTCTGTTCAGTTTGTATATATTTTTATAGCTTCTAAATTGAAACTAGAATTTGTAGATAACCTGTTTACAGATTGGGAAGAATGCTACTGGCAATAAACAGTAGGCCCTTTATTGCTGTAATTCATTCAGTGAAGACAATCAAACAGTAAACATAAAGGCTGAAGACTATCAAAATATTTGCAATAAATGGAAATTACCATATGGCACTATTATCAATTCTTGGGTTTGGCACTTCTGTACATTAATAGGAAGCAATGACATCAAAAAACTTAACAGCTTGACCATACTTTGAAAGTGAGGTTCCACAATATACAGACATATTGACTTAGCATTTAATGCAGATCAGTAGTTTGATGGCATGGTATCTACCTATCCTACATTCCATAAAATGTCTATATACATCCTATACTTTTATAGATAACAAACTTTATGAAACTGGCTATATCTATACTGCATACTCATACTATATATACAGAACTGTAAAATAGTTATTGTAGCAAGATAATTTTTGTACTTATGTATGTAATTTTATACATGCTGTATATTTGTGTTTTTTATTACTTCCTAATTATATATTTGTTTAAAATATGTTGTGCTTTTAATGTTGTAATTTAGTGTCTTTTTGCACCTTTAAAATTTCTAGCCTCATGAGCATGATATCATGAACCATAATAATATATTATTTTCTAAATTTACTGGATTGATATCTACTTTATTCTAAAATTACATGTTTTTTAAGATAAATAATCGTAAAGATTAAAATAATATTGAATTGTGCCTGACATATTTAATAATTGAATGCTTAAGTTTTCTGACAACTGCATTATAAGCCTATAAGCTATAATAATATATAAAGCTATATAACCTAGAAGCATAATCAGTAAGAAAATAACTTGCAATTAATTTTTCATATAAAATTATAGACCATTGTGAACAGTTATGTGTATTATATCATAAACAATGCTTTACTGAATAATTAAAGAAAAGTTAAAATATCCTAGACTGCTGATTATAATCATTAGCAGTATTTTTTTATTATCTTCTCATGATTCAATATTAATGCAAGATTATTTAAAATGAATAAGTAAACATATTGTCTCACTTGCAACTATGTTTTCTGGTACCTTCTCAGGTTTGCTATTTTTTATAAACCCAGTAAGACTTACCCAGAACATGAATTGTAGAAGTGTATATGTATATTCTAAATATTTTAAAACATTACAGATGAACCAAATTTTTTTGTGCTCTGTATCCACTTGAAATAACTAATTATCATCCAATTTTAACATTCTTTAGTATTTTACTCTATATTTAAAATTAAGTTGATACATATTTTATTGTATCATGAGAACCCATTTTTAAATAATAAATTATCTGCTCAGAATTGTTTAACTATTTACTAGGTTAAATAAACAAATTTTTATTATGTGTTTTTTGAAAAGAAGCATATTGTTAAATATTTTGGATAGATGCTGTTGTATCACTAATTTGTAAATGTGGTGATAATTTTATTATTATTTGTAAATCTTCATATGAATTATGGATTTAAAATTATTATTGAGTATATAGTTAATGGCATGATTGTATGATGAAATCTGTACACAAAATTAAAATCATATGATAATAAATATTATTAAAAGCATATGTTGAACATTTAAATGTTATTGTAATTTTTACTCAAACATAATATTTTATTTAATGAAAAAATAACGAATTGAATGAGTATTCCTTCACTAATCATTTGTAAACAAATATTGTTTGCACTAATATAGCAACCATTACAGCAATAATTCAAGTGTATACAATTGAAAATAATCTTATTCATAGGTGCATCATATATGAACATTACATATACTGTCATTACAGCACAGCATTTCTTATGAAACAGTTTATTTTATTAAATGTTTTATTAGATTTTTGAAATATACAATACATTAATTGTCTACAAAATCAGGTATATTACAATAACAAGATGCTGTTCTTAAAAGTAATGCAAGGCTTATTCAATAAACATAAATAACAATATGATACAATGATTTATATACTTTAAAATAAACCTTTATTTAAGTAATCATTCAAAAGCATATCAATAGAAAATCTACAATATTTTTGGTAATGGATAATGAGTTATGTCTGCAAACTAGTTAATACTATCTGATTTTTTATATTTTATTATTCATTTAAATGTTTTAAATTACAGTCTTTTAAAGAAAGTTAAAATGGGAAAGAAGGTGGAAAAAGCTTTCCTGACAAAAACTCCTCAGAGTGCTGAAGACAATGGTGACAAAAGTTCAGGTAAAGAGTCAAATATGTGACTGTGATTCAATTATTTATTTAAATTACATATTATATATTAAGAATGTAAGTGTATATACCGACCACGATTTATTATAGTTATATACAATGAAAACTATAAATATATTATTATTTATTACAAAAATGTTATGATGCAGTGTTTTCTGCCTCTAGATAATGTTATTTAGATTTGCAGATAGCCACCAGTTATGGTATTATGAATATTTTAAATAAATAATATTACAGTGACACAATAGAATATCTCTATTATGTAAATATAAGACTTTAACAAGTAAACAATTAGCATGACAAAATGATGCTATATAATGCTAGGTATTTAAAAGCACACACATTTTTTAATGCTAACAATGAATCAGACTTATCATAGATGCTAAATTGTTAAATTAATACATACTCATTATTAATAGCAGCAGGTGCCATAATATCATTATTATTGAATATTTATTCTCTGTGATGCGGCATTAAGTATTAAAATAAATTAACTAAATTAAATTGGCTAACTTGTTTAGGAATACATATCTACATTTGAATAATGTATAATATTATTTGAAATCAGTACTTTCTATTAAGCAGAACTCATGGATTCAAAGCTACGTGTTTATTCCAGAAATTCAAAACTGTTATTGTCATGAATGGTTAAATTAAATTTTCTTTCATTTTCATATAGCTGAATTAGTCAGTTGATTGAGAAACATTAAAACATTTAATTACCAGTTTTAATAAGGCATATATTCACTTTTTGTTTAGAAGGTTTTTCAATTGTAAAGTAGAATACTTCACATAAATATATTTATAATTATTCGATTAAAAATAATGATACAACACCAATATACTATTGAAAAGATGTGCATTTTACAAGCTGTGTCATTGTTTTTAATTATTTTATTAGCTTAGATTTACAGTGGACATAATCTGATGTGTTCCGACGTATTTAAAACCTTATCAACTTATTTTATTCATCCTCATAAATATGTTGTAACTTTATAACTTTATACACAAAACTACCTGAACCAAAGCTACATCTAGCGGCAACTGATAAAAGAAAATACACGACACAATACAAGAACGATTATCCAATTTAAAGAAATACATGTTTAATTATTAAATAATGTTATTGTGTGAGATATTTTATTATATTTTAATATTTACTCTAAAATTTATTATCAAAAAATTCAATAAATAAATAAATCAATTGTTGGTGCACTGTGTATTATTATTATTCAATATTGTGTAATTGTTCTGTAAGGTTGTTTTTAACTAAATTTACTATTTATTTCCAGAACCCTATAAGTGTACTGGGCATTTTCAGACAGACTTTTTTGAACTTTGCAAGCAGGGGAACATGTATCGACCGCCACCCGTGGTTGTTAGAGCCAGACGTCCGGTCACCTATAATCCATATGTAAGACCTCAAAAAGTATTTTAATTAAAAAAAGTAAATGTTGCACCCAGGCATGTAGGCTATCCAAAACATAAAATGCAGCTATGCATTCTTCTTCGTTTTATCTTTTAAAAGGATTGAGTAAACTATAATTACTGTTAACTAAATAACTTTTACAGTTATCTATTAATCTTTAAGACTAAATGTAAAATTAAACGAGGCTCTAACTGTTAGTCTGAACATTTGAAATAATTATTTAAACGTTTCTTTGATAACGTAACTGTCTTAAAGTGTCAAATATATCTTTACTTAAACACTTCGTCCCTTAATTAATTAATTTTTTAATTATTCAAAATACACTTAGACATCTATATTTGTTATTGAAGTGACACGTCTAATTTATTTTGAATAATTGCACGTCTACGAACAATTATTTAAAGTTTGGCAAACTAGGCTTAGATGAAATTTCAAAATATATTTATAAACTATTGTATAGTAATTGCTAATTCCTTTAAAAATGTAAAAATATCGTAAATGTGTTGGAATATCTATCTATTCCATTATTTTGCCAATATTTAAAGCCAGTTTAAACACAATTTGCTCTGCAGGCTTCATCAGACAACCAACAAAACAAGCGTGATAGGAAACAGACCATGATTCCCCCTCCGGATGACGAAGTTGAATCACTCGAGGATAGAGGTATGTGTATTATCTGTATTAGTGTTGGTTGGACTGGATGGGTTGATGGAACATTGAGGCCTTGTTGGCCAATAGTACAGTACCAACATCGTTGACTATCACCCTATGAGTTGTTGATAGCCAGTTTATTTCTGCGTTAATATTTTTATATCAGGATACACCGTTTTCTTCAGAATCTTCAACCGTATTTATAAATCCCTGTCGGTTATGTACACACTTAAATTTAGTCGATCTTGTCTTTTTAAACTTGTTAAGTAGATTCCAACTTTTACAACATTTAAATATTATTTTAAGCTTTCAATATATTTTTTTTGATTTTCTTATTTTTTAGAGACATGTCAATATCTGTTAACTTTGGTTTTATGTGTAAATTATAAACCGTAATCGATAAACATTATATACTTAAACTTTGTCTTGAATTGTAGTGCAGAGGTTTTGCAATGAAATAAACAATGGAATTAAATATCTATGTTTTGTAGTAGACACTCGCTTTAACAAAGGAGGATATAGATGAATTTTTTAACAAATTTGATAATAATTCATAACTGTAATTTTTAAACTATTATAGTGTATAACTCAATTTATATTATAAATGAGTTGATTAATTATATATGTACTAATTATTCAATCTATGTATTAGTTAATTTAAATACTTTGTTGATTTCTATTATTCCCTATTATTACAAAAATGAACAGAATATAATCACCCAAAAATTTGTAATTTGATTATGTTTATATCACAAGTGTATTTATTAAGTGTATATTTGAATAGAGTAAAAACAGAATGTTTATAAAACATAATAATAGAAATTGAATCATACCAGATATTCTATTTATAGTCCCTAAGTTTACATGTTTTCTAAGTATATATAGTAGTATGTGTTATACTAGGCTCTATGCGCAATAACCAATATTGCCACATAACTAAAATCCATTACAATGGTATATTTATTAATGGCCGTTATATGGATATTTTTAAAATTAAATATTTATGTTTAAATATATATTATACTACAGCTGTACTTTTACTTTTTTATATATATGGAGTATTGTATAAACAAAAATTAAGCTACATTTTTTTAATTCTTTTGTATTAAATTTTAAGTTTATATTTCAGTTTTTTAAAGTCACTTTTACTTAAATGGCCTAGCTTTAGTTTAGTATTTGATCATATTTTATTCCAGTGTCACACTTTGTAATTTTATTGCTCTAATTAATCTTATTTTTATTTTTTTAAAGTCAACTACCAGAATTACTATTCATACACTTTCATAATTTAGTATATAAATGGTTATGAGATCATATATATGAAAAAATGTCACGTTATGTGGTCGAATTATTTGTTGTTATCTGATATTTCTTTTGCACACACCAACTCTTTAAAGGTTCAGACTTCGATGATGATGAAGGTACTGTTAATTTTTTGTCATTATGACATCATGACCGCAGCCTTACTTATATTTTAACTAGATTACGAATCAAACCAGAATAGCTCTCAATACTTTTAGTAACAGTATTGTAGATTTCCACTTCAACTTTTCACGAAAGTATATTTTAATGTATTGATTCTCAGTATTCGTAATTATAGTACATAGCTATATATATATAACACTTCTGCACCATCTACCCCCTTCCTCTTGCTCTCCCTCAAGCCTTGCCCACTTTCTATAATGTTCCACTATTTCACAACTTGACAACATCTATAGGCGCATTTTAATTGAACAAAATTGTTGTTAATATGATGCAGTCAAATACGCGCGTAATTATTATACTACATCCTCCACTATTGTATAGGCTACATGTAGATAGCATTCATAAGTTGAAGTAACATTGTTATCTTTTTGGTATTTTAATGCATTATGTTTAAAGCAGAGACAGAGGACCCAGGTTTGTTATTGTGAGCCGTTAATACACATATATATGTATTTTTACGTTGTGCTAAAGCCAACTAAATTTTCAATTTTGAGAATCAATTGTTAGTGAAGGTAATGTTTTCATTCATCATTCTTCCTTTTGGATAATAACAACAAAAACAATAATAATAATATAGCAGATGTGTAATAATATTAATCTAACGCAATATGTTATCCTGCATTTTTATTTTATACAGCTTAGAAACAAAAAATGTTAGAAAAAATATTTTTCGTTTTTTAATATTTTGTTTAATCTTATCAGTTGTAAAAAAAATTGGGAAATAATTTGAGAGAAATATATGAAATTGTAAAAATACTAATTGCTTATGAAAATTAAAAATGTTTAATTTCTTAATAAACAACTATTACAATGCATGCTACTTTATAGTAATTTTTTCAAGTAATAGAACACCAATTTTTAGCATGTCACAAGCTTTGCTTTTAATTTTTGTTATTTCACTATAATACGTGTATTAAACAATGACATGTAACTAAAGTTATACAATTTCACAAAAATGGATTTTTTAAATATTGTTCTTTCGAAAGTGAACCATTTTACATATTTATTTAAATGTTTCAATTAATTAAATTAGAGTACAGATTGTTATTTATGGACAATTATTATTTTATGATTGCTAATAATAATATAAATTAGAAAAAGTTTTTTTTTTTTCTTTTCTAATTTTTTTTAATTTTGTGAGTAGATACTTTAATTTTCACGGCCTTTTTCGTGTTTTTTTAGATATCGCTTCCTTAACTTTTATTTCCAAGCATGTTAGAATAAATATTGGCCAAATGAATATTATACTATCTATTTACGGAATAAACGTTTCAGATTTATGAATACAGATAGTAAAAATGTAGATAATAAAAATAATATTTCTCGTTCTTAATTAGTTGCTTTTATTATTAAAACGTCGTACCTTCCAAATATTACACATTTAATATTCGAAAACTGTTTTCTTTTATTTTAATTCTATTATGAATACCGGATATAACAATTAATAAATTTTCATCTAATTGTTTTTATTCTTTACGTTGGTTGTAATAACAAATACAATTTTCAAGTCGGGTTTACATTAAATTTTTCAAAATCATATAATTAACTCCATCGATTCAATGTAACATTTAGCTTTGGTTCTATAAAATTATTTTCAATAAAGTATAGAATTCGGCAAAATTGTTTGAGTTTTGCTGTTATTATTATAACCGAAACATTTCAGCACTAAATTAAAAATATTTCAAAAGAATATTGAACATGTTAACTACTAGTGCCTTACTTAATGGTTCAACTATCCGTTTTGTTTATCCGGTGAAACTGTCCCTACTAAATATTATAAAAATGTTGGAGTCTATATATGCTTTAAAAAAAGATTATTTGAATATTTTTATATTTTGTCTTCGATTGTAACATCACATCGGTTGTTCAAATTTTTGCAAAATTTTATATTAATGTATTTTTTTTAAACTAGTTCACAAAATTTAACACATGTATTTATGGAGATTATTTTTCATTTACAATGTCCTACGTGTTATTTTTTCTGGTTGTTAATTCATGTATGTGGGATAGTGGTGATATATTATAAATTGGATTTCAATATGCAATAGTAGTATGAGAGTGCGCGGTCTAGTTCACCCCTCCACCCCCCGAAATCGAAACTAAATCTAAAAATAGAAATGAGTCATCCCCCCCCCCTCCCACCCCCCGAAACCGAAACTAAATCTAAAAATAAAAAATGCGTCACCCCCTTCCCTCCGAAACCGAAACTAAATCTAAAAATAGAAATGAGTCACCCCCCCCCATTA
>JAUZND010000906.1:0-13830 GCA_034780555.1 Coelogynopora nodosa | reverse complement strand
ATCCAACAGATCTTTATATCCAACAGATCTTTATATCCAACAGATCTTTATATCCAACAGATCTTTATATCCAACAGTTCTTTATATCCAACAGTACGTTAAATCCAACAGTACGTTATATCCAATAGTTCTTTATCTCAATAGTTATTTATATCCAGCAGTACGTTATATCCAACAGAACTACTAATGTATCAATTGAATAGGAAACTTTCGTGGGACCAAAAAATTAGTATGTTATATGTTGTAATAAATTATAAAAAAGTTGTAATAAATTATAATAATTTGTAATAAATTGTATCAGTTGCAATAAATTATAATAAGAGTTATATTTCGCTTATTTAATGATAATAATAAAAACCTTTTTTTTCTCATTTTAGAATTTACATTTGTTTTTACACATTATTTTCTGTTAAGTATTAAAAATTTGACACATTTTAAAAACAATTAGAAAAATAGTCCTACTGAAAAATTATTGTATTAAATCTATTATCAAGACTATATTTATTTAAATTGAACTGGCAAAAATTTAATACAAAACAGAGAAGAATGTGTACAAAAAATGTCGTCAATTAGAAAATAAATAAGTGAAGTGAGTTTGTATTTAGAATTAGAAAGACTTCCGAAATTTATCTCAAACTCCTTAAATTATGGTTGATATTCAGTTAGACTTTGTCATTATAGTTTTAACCGAATGATGAGTTCAGTCAGACACAGATATCGACTTTGGATAGTTTTCTTTGATGAGATGGCTACATTATATATAAACACCTTAGACAATATTGTATAAATCTTATTACTATATATATTGCAATTGATACAATTTACGGCGAGTTGTTATACAATTTATTACAAATTAAATAAATATTATAGTATAGTTTATGAATAGGCCCACTGATAAGCACAACTAAGTTGTTCATTAAATTTGATAAATATGTGAAACCAAATAAGAACATGCAGGAATCTATAAAATACATACAAATAAATGAAAGGTATCAATCTATAATCTATTGTCATACTGAAGTCCTTAAACTTAACTCGTTATTTGTATTTTTAGACACAGTGGTTATTTAAAAAAAACAATAAACATATATTAAACTTCAAATATTTAAAGTTTACAACAAAAAAAATTAAATTAAATATAATAATATGTACATTAAATGAAACATATAAATGTACTGCTTGTTTATATCATTACTGTGTTGTCGCATATTGAAAATAGAAAAGAACAGTATATATTTAGGGAATTGTATATACCTATTAAACTTTGTGATTGTATAATGAATAATAATAATTTGAAAATTGTTCATTTCAACAGAAAAATTACTTTTTTGGTTTATTTATTTACAGTTATGTGCGGATAGAACTATAAAAACCATATTGTATATACACGTTAATAATTGCCGGTTTAGAAACGATAATTCTATAGAAATTGCAAAATATATGTATCAAATTTTGCAACGTACGTGAAATTAATTATATAATTATTTTAATTTTAATCGAATTTGATGTACACATATAACAATAATAAAACACAAGTCTAATTATGAAATACCATTGCTTTTTGCAGTAAAACTAGAAATCCTATTCTATATTAAAGACTTCTTGTACCAACAGTATCTCAAATTATCAAATAGACACAATCCATCTTGTCTAGATATCGCGCGGTGATGTATTAATTCACCATTTTCATATTTAAGAAACGTCTATTTTCTTCAATTCTATAGACATTAAACAAATTGGGACAGCATCAAACAGCGACCAAATATAATATTATAATATAGCCCAGATTTCATTCCGCACACTGCTGTATAATAACATCACTCCAAGTAATATTTCTGCGACCCGACTTCTCGCCGCCGCGTGGGAGAAATCCGCCCGTCGATGCCGTCTTGACAGAAAAGGTCCAACTTTCCTTCTGTATTCCTTCTGGACGGCCGAGTGACAAGGCAAACAAAAACCCAACTCGGCACCATCTTCAACCAAGGTGCATGTTTGACTGTTCTGCCTATGCCTTATATAGGCAGCTCTATTACAGTCCCTGCACCCCATTTCCTTTGGTGTGCTGTCAGAGCTCGGCTCCCATGAAAAGAGACACACCAATCCCTCCTGCTGCAGAAGAGCGCTCGATTGTCGTTTGCGATTATATTATTAATTATGGAATCTGGGATTGAGAAAGTCAAGTTGTTCAGAGATCCATAATGTATGCGCTTCCTGAGAAGTTGTTCGCTGGCAGTTTGCTTGCCTTCATCACCAAACATCACTCACTTACCTAATTGAGAGGCGAACATCGAGCTGCGTTTTGAATATCTAAGAATCATTATTGCTAACTTTTGCTGAGAACTTAGAGGATTTTTAGTTTTCAAAATTGATGATTTTTTTGTTTTCAAAATTGATGATTTTTTTGTTTTCAAAATTTATGACTTTATTGTTTTCAAAATTGATGATTTTATTGTTTTCAAAATTGATGATTTCATTGTTTAAATTTTTTTTAAAACTTTATCTAATTTAGAAAAAAAACGTTATTATTATTATAATTTGGACAATTTTTAAATTTTTATTGTATATTGTATACATACGACTTTTTTATTTATTATATATTATTAAATTTATATTTATTACATATTATTAAATTTATATTTATTATATATATTATTAAATTTATATTTAACATATATTACTAAATTTTTATTTAATGTATATTACTAAATTTAATTTGAAATTATTAATCTACATTAATACCGTTATTATTTTATTAGAATTGACATACTATAGTAATGGCTTGTTGAATGACATTTCATCTATTGTCATGTTTACCTTGAGACAGTGACACCCTTTTCATGGATTTAAGTGGAGGGACAAAGTTTTACCTCAATTTTATTATCTTATACTCTTTTTTATTTATGTTTTTCGTTTCCCTTTTTTCTTCCCTTCTCACTTCTTGTTTTGGCCTCCCTTGTACAAAATTGGTGCAGATCAAATAAAAATATAAATATTATATCTCTGATGAATCGATCTTTTTAAAACTTAACAGAATTGTTTCATATCTTAATTTAGAGCTGTGTATAAAATTACATACCTTTATAATATGGATGGACATTTAGTTTTCATATATTTTTTTACACAAGTTACTTTGTATCATATAACATGTTTATATAAAATGTTTCTCTCGATTATACAGTACTCATTTTGTTGTACTATTTCACAATACTATCAAAGGCATATAAGGATGGAACAAAATCAATAAATAAATAAATAAATTCTCCAAATATAGCATAAATAAACAAGTTGTAACTTCATCTATATTGTTCAGGGTGATTCAGTACACTAAGAATGTATGATTATACTTGTCTTACAATATGTCACGTGATCTGAAACTTTATGAATCATCTGAATCTAATGCGGTTGGAGGTAAGGATAACAATTGCATGATGTATCCCCTAACCCGGCTGTTTGGGATTTATAGTCTAAACAACACAAAACGCTACTTGTTAACTAAAGTACGGTATCTTTTACTTATATTGCCTAAATTACATATTTTGACTAAATAATAATTTATTTATGAAGCCAATTTTTTTTATGTCGAAAATTTGATTTTTGATGTTTTTAGTTCTTGAAACCAATCCAGAACATGAAAAATCAATAACTTAAGTTTTTAAAAACAGAATAAATTTAGACCATTTTTTGTATGAATAATGTTTTGGTTGAAACACTTGTTGTAATTAAAAAAATACCTACAGTGTAGAGTAAAATAATGTGTTTTGATTTGTTTAATGATATAATATGAAAAACTTTTTAAAAGATAATATATAATATATCATAAAAATGTAATATAAATGTTAAATTTATAGTAAAATAGCGGTAAGATGTTAATAACAATGATATTGAAAGTAATAGATGACCAGTATAGATACTTGTTTTAGTCTAAAGGCCTATGCCCACCAAACGAGACGCGACGCGACGCGATGTAAAAATTAATTTCAGTTCTCACTAAGCGTGACGCGTCATGAAATATCACGTACTATTATGTCTATAGGGATATGTCTATTTATATGAACAGACCACGCACTACAATATATCTGTATGAATAGTCATCGTCCTTTGTGTAGCTTTATATGCGACTAATATTTTCAGTTTGGTAGCAAAGAGGCTTTCTAGCTTACTTGTTCCAATTTTTATTTATTGCTTAATTTAAATTAACTATAAATATCTCGAAACTGTTCTTTAATTTGTAATTAAATATCATTAATAATAAAAATAAAGATTTTAATTTTGAAATATTTATATTTATTTAAGAATATCATTTTTATAAAATACTAGATATCACTATACACTATACTTATGTATTAAAATAATACTTATAACACATTGCTTAATAAGCTATGCTTGTTTGTAATGAAATATTTATTTCGTCGCGGCGTCGCTGTAATAGTTGAATAATTTCAACCGTGTCGCGTTTAGTGTAAATAGGCGTTCATTGAAATCAATATAATCAACTTTTTGCGGCACGTCGCGTCGCGCTTGTTGGACATAGGCCTTAAGGCTTTGTCAAACGTGTCTTGGTTAAACCATTTGAAAAACCCATTTGTAACTATAGTATAGTAAAGGACAGGTGGCGGCGTTTGAGTTAAATACACGTGAAGACAGATGGTACATTATGCTGAGTCCGTTTTGAGTCCGTTTACAAAATTGGCGTAAAAGACCAGGGAGTATCAACTAGCAAATGGAGTTGAGTTAATTAACTATAGTTTTATGTCTGGCTGCAGGCGGGGCATATTTTAAATCTGATTAAATGGATATTTTTTTCATGTACAAATAATACAATATTTGTACAGCATTTAAAGTAGCCTATATATATACCGTATACTCTCATTTACTGTCATTTAAATACTGTATGTCCCTACACCACTCCCAAAATGAAAAATGATGTATATTTTCCACTGTTTAAAATGTGTTTTCTCAAATAAATTTCTCGAAATATGTTTAAGAGTTTATAATATGATTAGGCCTATTGGCTCATCGGTATATAATATTTGCTCGGACCTTTAAAGCATAATTGGAATTGGAAACGTTATTAATACCTCGTAAAGAAGATATTTTCAAAGTTTAATTCAGTAAACGAATAAGTGTATAAATATGATTAAATTCTGAGTCATAAAAGTGCTCCACTCTGACTGAGATAAATGGATATTATTTCAACGGATCCTTACATTGTTTAAAAAACAGTGTAAATTTAACAACAATCAGTTAATATGAGTCAGAAAGAACAACAGAGTCAAACATAATCTGTCACAGTGTTGTTGCAATAGCCTTCTCCTTCACCGGACCAACAACACCGCACTGCACTATAATACAGAGCACACGAACAGGAAAGAGGGGAAGGCAGGGGGTCACTCCGATACCCCCTTCGGTGTCAGGAGGAGAAGTTGTGTTGACCTCCACAGCTTCTCCATCTGTAATAGAGGCGCGCGCAAAGAGTCAATCCTTGGAACCGCTTATCTAAGACCTGGACTGGCCTGCTGACAAACAGTATATTACTTAGTGTATTATATGAGTGTAGACCGAGTGTGTAATCACTGCAGACAGGAAGGGGTCACTTATGTCCGTCCATTCGGTGCATAATACTCGTATATATCCATATCTATAACTTCGAGGTTTGAGCGTCAAGAATCTCTGGTTTGTGTTTATATCACACACACACACCCTTCTTATATTCTCGCCACGCGTGCGGAAAAAAAGTGGACTGATGTTATCTCGAAGTGAGAAAACAAACTGGGAACCGTGGCGGTCACTATCTAAGCAAATTGGAAAAAAGAGCGTAATTGAATCATGTATGGATTTCGAAAACCCAACATAGCGATGTAATACCCAGCCACACTTCATAAGATATGTCAGATAAATATTGTGTTGATTCATAAGTAAACGGACAATAACTAAGGTCGATGTAATATTTCGTAAGGTCGTCTGTTTTTAGTAACTTAATTTATTGATAACGTTTAAAAAGAGTTACTTATTAATAACTATATTTTTCTGTAAAAATATTCGATATGTATAGTATTAATCTGAATATGATAATTGATAATTCTTATAAATAATATAAGAAGTAAGTAAAACGTATTTGGAACAAATCCTTTTCAATACATAAATAATTAATTGTGAAGCCAGGTAAATTACATCAATTTAAAATTGAATCAATTTTTTTTTACAAAATTATAAAACATAGTGATTGATGATTACAAAATATATAATTTAAATCCATGTATACAGGTTATAGTGAAACAATGTTAGATAATATTATAAAAGTATTAAACAAGATCGTTATGTCTTTTGTTCATTCCATTATATGGGGTGAAGCGTTATTCATTTAACCATGTATAGCCATATAGGCCTTCGTAAAAAAAGCGATCCTTTACATTCCAGTTTTTATTATTATTTAAAATAGTGATAGTGAATCCTTTATGATTTGTTTGTTTATAATGTGCTGCAATTTCGATGAATGTTTAATTTCCTCAATTGTGTTCAGACAACGTTTGTGATATTTGGCCTATATTCACTTGTTTGCATTCTTTACATGTAATCGCATAAAGGCAATTCTTTGTAGTACAAACTATATAATACTACTTCCATTTATTATTTTGACAGATTTGTTATTAACATCGTTTGTTACAAACGAAATAAAGAATGCAAACAGGTGAATATAGGCCAAACATCACACACTTTACTTTATTGTTACTGAATGAGCACAGTTCAGCTGTAACCTATAAATATAAACGCGCCAGGATTGTGCTTAGCTGCCCATCGTATATACCATGACATTGATAGTAGATATGACGTCATAAGCAACGTTTTAGTCGTGGTGTACGTCATTCGCCCATTTCACCCTATATAATATATAATAAATTAAAATTCTAAACTAATGCGAAATTCTAATCTATTGTATTTATGAAAAGATAAAATTAGTATTTTATTTTTTTAATTTATTCATTCAAAATGTGAAGAAACTGTTTCAATTAATCTTTTTTTATTGATTTAAGTTTATTTCGCCAAAGTATTTTCAAAAGTAAAATCGAAATTTTCAAACGCGACGAGATATTAACTAAAATGGTATGTTATATATTTTCATACATAATTTGAATAATTTTAACTTCATTTTCGCTGAGTTATTTAATTATTGCTCTGTGTTGCACTGTGCGCTATAAGAATATATTCCATTAATGAACCGCATTTAACAATTGAAATAAAAAACCGAACAGTTTCTTTTTTGTGCTTTTATTTGAAATATCTAAAAAGAAATTATCGAATATTACACGATTATTACAGTTTGCCTAATTCCTAAAAGCAAAGTAATCTTTCATTATATACAATTATAGATATTTCTGTTTTCTGTTTTCTCAATTTATTTATTTCGATGTATATATACATTATATAGACAACGTTGAGACCAGATGCACCTGTTGCGGTGGAAGGTTCCTTCTTCTGAAACTTTGTGGACAAACAATGTGGCAGTGACTTCCCATTCTTCAAGACTCTCATAGCGACACATGCTCCCACTTATTGTCATAGACAAAGTAGATGCTGCATCAAACTTGACATTTGTAATAAACATATATATATGAATATATAGTATGAATATGTCAAGTAGTCAAGTATATTGAAAAGTTTATTTTTCGTAAGTTTCAATCTTAGGAAAAGATTTATTTCTCAATCTGAATAATGTATTTTTAATAAATATGCATCTGAAAAATTGAAAATGTCCAATAGGCTCTTTGATATAATGATGAATATATGTTTTGAATTATATTAAGTGAAATATAGTCGAAATATAATATGTTATGCATATATTGTGATATTTATCAGTCAATAATGTTATATATTATTAAATAAATACGTTTATATACGTTGTAATAATTATTATAATTGAAACATTATCATATAAGAATAAATAATTATGAAAGATATATTAAAATATACAATATGTGTGCAATAATAATAGCTAATTAAGATAAATGTTTCTCTTTTATAGTTAAAACCATTAAATAATTTTTTGAAATAAATACATTTATAATATTAATAATCATTAACTAATAAAGGCATATTTATGATTTAGTTGAAGAATTTAGAGTTTTTTTCCTTTAATAATTTATATACCTTATATGTATTTTTTATATGATTATTTTGAAAATTTACAATTTTAATATTTTTTAAACATTTGAATATGGCAAATAGTATTATGATTTATTAGAATCAAATATTTGTTAGTTGATAATATTCAATTTATTTAATATTTTACGCGTAAAGATAATTATCATTTTATAATACACGAGTCTATGTAACCTACTGCTCATTTGACTTACTCGCCACAACAAATATTATGTCTTCTTAAAACGTTTGTGTTGCTATATATTTACTGTTTGCAGAAAAAGATTTCAATCTCACGATAGCGCATATATATATTATAGGACACAAGCGGCCGACAATCAAGGGGTAAGGTACACACGTAGGGGGCGCACGTAGCGCTGGACACGCATAATATGGGAAGCAACTAGGTTCCTCCGCAGGAGCATGAGCAGTACAACTGTAGCTTGTATCTTGTGGGCTGATATTGTGGCATGAAAAACAAATATAATTATCTCATATAAGTACCTTTATGTATGTATCTCATATATATAATTATGCTCCATGTTTTAAGTTCTAAATAAGCATCTAATGTATATATATGCTTAGTATAATGATAATCATTGTATATCAACACTACACCTTCGTAAAATGCCAATTATTATATTGGAGAGTATTTACTAACTTTGCCAGTTGGTCGTATACTGCAATATGTAGAATGCAAAACATATACACTGTGAACACAATGATTGAGCTGAGATATGTGTAGCCTATTGATGGGCACTGCAGCTGTATTACCATCCTGGATTTACTCACTTAATGTTGTTACTGTGGAAGATTGTAATGTAACATTTTTAATAATTAAATAAATTAATGAATTACTATTAATGTATCATAATTGTAACGTAGTTATTGTAATGGGTTTTGTATTTATTGTAGTTTCGTAATATTTATATAAATATGCTCATTACCTCACCCATTATAACTTAAATACAATTAATTATAATTAATCTATATATATATATATATAAGAATAAGTATAATACCGTAACTCTATTAGTAGCCTATCGTTCCCCGCTTTCACGCTATTCCGCATATTCAAAAAATGAAGAAAACATCTTAGTTGTTCTCATGAACATGTGAACTCATTAATCGTGTTCGGCTTTAAGCTGTATATTATATTGAAATATATTTTTAACTGTATTCCACTATTGTGAAATTTGTTTATCCCTGTTTAATTCTGATCATGGTCAAATGCGACGTATTATTACTATAACTGCAGTAATCAGTATACTGGACAGTGTCATTCATCATTCATCAGTCATCAATCATCATCAGTCATCAGTATACTGGACACCGTCATTCATCAGTCATCTGTCATCCGTATACTGGACACCGTCATTCATCAGTCATCATCAGTCTTCAGTATACTAGACAGTGTCATTCATCAGTCATCATCAGTCATCAGTATACCTGACAGTGTCATTCATCATTCATCAGTCATCCGTATACTGGACACCGTCATTCATCAGTCATCATTATTCATCAGTATACTGGACACCGTCATTCATCAGTCATCATCATTCATCAGTATACTGGACACCGTCATTCCTCCTTTATCAGTATACTGGACACCGTCATTCATCAGTCATCAGTATACTGGACAGTGTCATTCATCATTCATCAGTCATCATCAGTCATCAGTATATTGGACACCGTCATTAATCAGTCATCAGTATATTGGACACCGTCATTCATCAGTCATCAGTATACTGGACAGTGTCATTCATCATTCATCAGTCATCAGTATATTGGACACCGTCATTCATCAGTCATCAGTATACTGGACACCGTCATTCATCAGTCATCATCAGTCATCAGTATATTGGACAGTGTCATTCATCAGTCATCTGGTGGTAACTGTTCTAGACCTTGAGGAGATAGTCTCTTGCTAGCTGTTCTAGACCTTGAGGAGATAGTCTCTTGGTAACTGTTCTAGACCTTGAGGAGATAGTCTCTTGGTAACTGTTCTAGACCTTGAGGAGATAGTCTGTTGGTAACTGTTACTCCAAGACAATATAGTGTTATTCATTTGAAGATGAAATCATCTTATGTAACAATAGTATTGTCAAAGTAAAGTGGTTTATAAGGATGGATGTAATTTAAAATTGTTTTATAAAAATTAAATAATATGTATCTTCTGTATATATACTACTATATACTTAAAATATTTACTACTTTAATTTATTTTAAACTTACAGCAATTGCAATAAACTTACGCTGTTAAACTAACTGCAATAGCTGAATATACTAAAAAGTTATGATTAAAATGTCAAATCATTTGAACCAAGTGATAATAATTGTTAAGCAATTTATAATCATAAAAAATATTCCACATATGTAATAGTATTTAATGATTGATTAAATAATTTTAGAAAATAATTCAATTCTATGGTTATTACTTTATTAATAAATAAAATGTGAAAATGTTTTTAATTTTTATGAACTCCACGCATTGGCTCTTTTAGTATTAATAATATTTGATATTTAAATTAATTATAAATAATATTGATGTAAACAACAGTAAACAACAGGTTAATCCATCTGCAGACCTGTTTCGGGGTTATGCCCCTCATCAGTACAGAGTAGGAATCGAACCCGCAGCCAAGTGATCGGTGAGTGAAACCCTCTTCGCCCTTCTATCACTGTGTCTAACTTATTATATGAAGGCCTCATACCCCTCTATTGCACATGCTAAATTGCATTGCACATACGTACCATATCACCACACTAATAATATTAAGTATATGCACAGTGTTATATGCGATACAGTCGATTGGAGAACGTTGATGCCTTTTCAATAAAAATAAATATATTATGAACAATACCTGTCCTAAATTTAAATAACAAATATAATGAACAATACCTGGCATAAACCTAAATAACAAAAACACAAAATATCTAAATATATTAATCTTTAAAATATATTGTTATGCATCTTTCATTTCCTCATTATTCTTAAGGACCACTAGGTATAGGAATATCATCTATTTAATCACAAATAAAGTTAATAATTGGCTCTCAACCCCCCATAACGTTTTGCATAAAAATTCTACGTTAAAAATTCATTCTTAAAAGTATTATTTTCACTAATCACGAGGTGTATACAGTGGACATGTATATAATAGATATACAATTTGTTTTTATATAAGTCAAAAATCGTATTTGTAAGACAATACCCTGCGATTATGCAGCCGTGACGATTCCTACCGAATGTTTTCATCGCATGGTTAATCAGCCAAACATAATTGCCAACTCCACAAGTTTATATGCAAGTATTTACTATATATATATAAATTAGTGTATTTCCATTTATAGAAGTTAATTCCAAGAAAAATACCTTTGTAATTACTGAAATGCCCTTTAATTTTTCAACATTGTTTTAAATGCAAGGTCATTGTTACAGCCTATATATATATATATATAATATGAATAACTTTTAGTTTAACCGTTTTGTAAAGTATTTTAAAAATATGTTTATGAATGATCGGTTTCACAGAGTTTCGCAGTCAATATATTCAAGGCTAACGTTAGTTTTTTCGTTATAAAAAAGGTATCTTGAAATAAGTCATGATGTTAAGTTATGATAAGTTATAATTGATTATTTGTAATGAATTGTTGTTCATTTATATAGTTCGGTGGATATCTGTTCTTTCTGTAAATTCGGGCAAATATAACTGACAATATTATTAGGATATAGGCACCATATTTAGATTAGAAACACATCAAACATTATGAAATACTATAGTTGATATAAGTGATACATATATATTTTAAAAGTTTTAATAAATTATAGCTCGACAGTAAATGAGCGAAATTATTTTCATTCTGAAAATCTGTACCTTGAAGCGCATGATTTTTCATAACAGGTACTATCTTTTTGTTATCTATTTTTTTAATTATTTTTTATTATCTATTTTCTACTATAGACAACTAGACAACTACTAGACAACTATTTTCTATTATCTTTTTGCTATCTATCAGTTGTCTGTAACTATAAATATCTCTTTTATTACATTTCTATCAAACTCTATTTATGAGTTTCAGTTCGAAAGTTCGAAGTTACTTATTCGTTTTCCTTAAAAAAATACTTGCGATCTTTAATTACACGCAGTGCGTTTCTAGTTTCTAGATATAATATGAATAATGCTTACTGCCAATCCAAAAAAAGGTGCTCACCCTGGCTCGGCTATAACCAATCGAGCTGGATTCGAAGCCCTCTCCTTGACTAATCAGAAGCGGCACCAACTGGCTCGAGTGCTCTCTGCTCGGGTGCTGCCGCCTGAACCAGTCTCTCTCTCTCTCTCTCTCTGCACCGAATAAGGGTATATATTTACTCTGCAAATTGTGCCAAATATATTCTCACTCGCAGAAGCGATAGAAAAAGTCGTGTCAAGCAGTAAAATACCTCCTCTAGTACAACACTCAACACGCATGTCGATGTCTGACAGCTACAACACCGGGGAGAGAACAGTGGGGCTAGGTCGAAGCCTGGACGGGTACCTCCTCAAGCCGGGTGTCGGACGTGGGGGTCCCTATCTTCTCCCCTCCCCTGCAGGAGGAAGAGGAGGAGGAGGTGGAATGTCGCCGACTCTTCTCCCCTTGGGGGGACCGCAGCAGCAGCATCCAGGACATCGGCCTGTGGTCTCGATGGCCATGGGAAAAGGTGACTTCAACTATATAAATTTTATTAAGTTATTATTATTGTATTATTGTCCACGTTTCATGATTAAATAAGCTTGTGTTCTTATGATATCTGAGCAATCTGAAACTATATATTATAGAGTATATTAAAAAAGTAAAGGTGTATAAATAGGTTTCATTTTGGAATCATGCTAAAACGTTATTATTCACTTAAAATTATCGTATATATATGCTAAAAATATGATAAATGTTTTGCGCAAAACTTTTCCTTTCTAAATTTTATAGGTATTTTTATAGCTAAAGAAAATTCGTCTGTTCTTTTTATTAATAAGATATATATTATGGACCACATTACTATAACACAATACTTATATAGTGTATATACAATACAATATACTTTCTGTACTAAGAAAATAATTCACTATAAAGTTGTGCTTAATTTTCATAATGATATTTAGTTCATTTTTGAGTAGAGTGATGCAAAGCATTTAATATGCGGATAATTTAACATGAGGTCGTTTGTTATATTGAAAAGGACTACCAACACAATATATATATTTAAATGTTTAATATATACCATGTGCATATAATTATACTCTGAGAAGACATATATACATACATTACATGATTACCATACATATTATCTACAAAGGTCAAAAACATAGTTTTAAAAATATATAATCAGTTCTATATAATATGTCCTAAAAGTTTTTTTAAAATATTTACTAATGCTATTTTCCATGAGTTATTGGTTGTATAGTATATGTAATAATGCATTTTACCGTAATCTTATTTCCACTTTCATATTCCTTAATTTATCGATCAAGACCATTTTGATTGTATTTTATATCTGTTCCCATATTTTGTAGGAACAGAACTAATTATATTACCAGTGTTATTTAATGCAGCATATTAGTTGTCGCGTATATAAGACGCATGTCATCAGGGCCGTACCGTGGGGGGGTGCGTTGGGTGCGATCGCACCTACCCGCGCAAAAAAACAGATCCGCTTAT